>OMLM01003568.1:4071-19798 GCA_900302695.1 Helostoma temminkii
GGGGGGTAGTGGGGTGGCAGGCGGCCAGGAATGCTAGATCTGTTCCATGACGATCTCACTTGACAGGCACTGGCTGTGTCTGGACTGGAGGCAAGCGCTCTGATTTCTCTCTTTAATTACTGCTAATCGGAGGAGCCGCAGCCCATGCTAATGAAGCCACACCAATCAGCTGGGGAAGAGTCAGGGGCCTCACGCTGCAAAACAATCCTCTGCACGAACAGAGCTGACACTCTGCCTGCCCAGAGCCGCAGCTTCCCCGCATGTCTCGCTGTATGTCTGTGTCACAGCTCCAGCAGCTTTATAAGAGTAGTCTGCCCCTGAGCCAAACCAAGCAGCGTTGCTACTTTGAAAGAAACCTTTGTGAATCCCTAATGATACTTCTGCCACAGCTGTAGTACGGTATCAGTCGCCTGTTTGCCTCTCACATCTCCCATTGCTTCACACCAAAACCTCTGACAACAATACAAAGTATGGCTGATCAGAAATTCTGAAGGCAGAATTAATTATGATTTATGTCAAGATTTTGATAGCTCTGTAACATAATAATACATTGACGCCTCGTTATTGTAAATGCATATAATCAATCTAGCCTATTTTCACCCACAAACATAATTACACTGTATGGGTTTTTGTGAAGCTGTGATGATGTCTTTTTCCTGCTTTTTCAAAAGGGAATAATGTAATGAATAGTGACTGACATGTGATTGCATGTATTCAGGGACTTGGCATGCCAAGATCCTTTTGCTTTTTGTTGTTTTCAACAGTGAAATGTTACTCCTTCTATTAGTTATTGATGTTGATGAAGCTCTAAAAAATGACACATTTATAGGCTGTTCCAAGTTCTTCTTTTTTAAAATTATACACATTGGCCCAAAAATGGGAGAAGCTTAGTTTGTTGTAAATTTGTCTATGATAAAATGTTTGAATAGAACTGTGGGAAACAATTATGAGACAACTTAAGGCCATATAAGGTTGTTGTGGAGGGTTTTAAGCCGCATACATGTCTTCCTGGATTAAACAGTGTTTGAATCACAGTTGCTGTACTTGTAGAAGCTTCTGTTCATAAGCAGATAATCCTGTTTTTATACAGGTATCCATGCGCCGCACAGGGTGTTAGCTGCATCTGACATGATGAGCATGCTTATGAATGTAAATAGGCACGTTGACGACACATGTACACATGGACATGACTGTGATATATAAAGCAAAAATCCCATTACAACAGGATTGTTGGTGCATGATCTTTGCTTTTCACCTTCATATGTGTGTGGTCGCATCATATATTTAAAAGAAAAACAACATAGATTCTAGTAAACACATTAAAGAAATGTCTTGAGTTCATGGCTAAAGGGCCTAATTAGTGTTACTTATTGAACGCTGTCAGATTAACATTTATTAGCTGAAATTAAAAAGCAGGTGCAGATCCTAATGAGAAAATTCACACACTTAGCTACCTAAATAAACCAATAAAACCCACTAGATTGGCTAATAAATGCATTGTCACAAGCAGAAAACTGTTTGGAGATACATAGTTTTCACAGCAGATAAATATATGTCAGAATAAATACATATTAATTTACATACATTAATATAACTGCATCAATTCTGAGTTTATACCTAGGAAAACTGATGGATGGATAGATGTTTCAACTGAAATCATATAGCTTCTGTATGCATGTGTACAGGTATAATACAGAGAATGTGCCATTTAAATATTTAATGCTATGTCTAAATTTTGACAGGCCATTACAACATAGTATTTTAAGCAATGAATGAAGCCATCCACTTAGTAGCACAGTGGTCTAGTTTAATTTCATGCTTTATCACCACAGATGGAAGATATACATAGGCCCTCCCAAGTCAAGGTCATCATATAAAAGACCATAACAGCTCATCAAGCAATTCAGTTGACCTTGCCATGCAGAAAGTAACTAGCAGTTACAGCAGGATTCACAATTACAGTCAATTAAAGTCAATAAAAGATGATATGACAGTTGATTAAATTTAATTTACTGACAGCAAAGTGGTTTCCGTGTTGTGCGCTCACTCAGTAATAATTACTGCTTCATAGCAACCACAAACTCAAAATGTGGTGTTTGCTAAAAAAGATAGTAACGATTAATTTATACACCACGACAAACATGTATTCTTGAAGGTGTAATATTAACTTAATGTTAGTTTCAATTAATCCTTTCTGAGAGCTAAAACATATACTCAAAGAAATACCACTATCCTATTTTTTTCTGATGTTCACAAGATTACAATGGGCCTGCAGCAAGGGCTTTTCCTGCTGCCGTCAAAGCAGAGGTGCCAGATGTGCTAGGCAAGTAGCTGCATGATAAATGGCAGAAGGTGAGAGCTCTGCGGCCGGGACTGGGAGCACCCTGCCCCTGCATCCTGCTGCCAGTCCCTTGGCATGCAGCTTGTCAGGCCAAATGGCAGCCGCATCCCCCCTTCAACGCTGACATTTAAAATCTCTGCCATGCTATCCAGCTGTGGACACTGCAGACAACCCCTACCCTCAGCCTCCCCCAAGGCACCCAGCCTTCGACCCCACTGTTTCTGCTGCCAGACAACGGCCAACAAACTACCATAAACATAAAGTTTTCTCAATCAAGTGTGGATTGTGCTCACGGTGGACAGTGGGCTTTTCAATGCCTTTATGCTTAATATTTAATTGGAGGCACAGCAGACGTCAGAACCAAAGAACCACACATGGAGTCATAATCCCAGCCATCAACAAACCTGGGCTACATCTGAGGATAGGTTAATGTTAGAGGCGTATTTCTCAGTTTCATTTCCACTTCATTTTATACTCAAACAACTGCAAGTAAACTTATGACAGTGTTAAAGGGATGCTTTCTGCATCCAAGTGTCGGGATGTGTGATGTAAATTTTATCACCTGCCCATGGCCAAATATTTATGTCTGTGGAAACATTCTGGTGTGGAATGCCTTGTGTCTTGTGTTGCTCTACGTTGCAACACAAGTTGCCACTACGTCTTCTACTGTGCATAGATCATATCTGGACTTGCAGCTTTAGCCCCGGTCTTTTAGCATGATATAGCCACCAAGAACATAATTATGAGCCTTTTACAGGATTTTCATTTTAAAATTATCTAGTCATCCAGAGAAAATGAAAAAGTCAGTCAGAGACAACTCTAATTTTTCTGACTCGTTAAACCTATATTAGCTTAATTATCTAGCTAGCTACAGCTAATAAACTGTCATTTCAACCAGCAACATTTGTGGTCACAAAGTAGAGAAAATAAAATATATTTAAATATGATTTACTATTTTGTTATCCACTCATCACTATTTTTGCAGTAGTAACAAGTTTTAGCATTGTAAGAACCAAACACATTCAACAACAGCATAAAAAAGCTATCCTACAGTGGAGCTGTGCTCAATGATCATCACGTGAGAAATTTTTGTGATGAAGATGAATCTTATGTTGTAACTCACATAATTTTTTTTTAAATAAGCCAAACAAGGATGTCACTGAAGCTGTATGTGTGCTTTAAATGAGAGAGAGAGAGAACAACTGAATTTTGTTTCATCTATGACACCAGAAACCAGAGATTCAGTGAACAACTCCAGATGTCTCAGTGTCAACTTGGAGAAAATGTTAACTTTATTTGAATCATGCAAATTTAGCATCTATGAACCTAAGGGGAAAATTACATTCTAGACTGAGTGTTGGGATAATTTTCTATTTTTCAACTTTTCTTCTGAAATCAGTGTCTGTGGATAACTTTGGTATAGCTACTATGGCTAAAACAGGAAAAAACAACAACTTTTTTTTGTCATTATGTTCAGTCAAAGCTCAAAGGCCACTCTCTTTCTCCAGACTGTGCATTTACTACTGACATTTAACTAACAAAGGCAGAAATCTACTTTAGAAGTGGATGAAATTTAAATTCACTGGCAGTAACAGTATAAAATGCAATAGAGCTACACAACAGGACATGGTACATTGGTACAGCTTTTATTTAAAGTATGGTTTCTCTCACTACCTACATAAACTGGTCAGTTCATATACATTATCACTATCCAGATCTATTGCTTTGTAAAGTTAATGGTGTATATGCCAACATGCGAACATCGTGGAAACATCAGTTTATCACAAGGCGTCTTTAAGCACTTCTGAAATCAGTACAGCTAATTTTAATTCCTTGGACTAATCTGAGAAATCAAGTAAACTAGAGCAATAGATTAACAATAGATTCTGCAGATGTACTTTTGGACGTATTTCAGTCTGATTTTTCATAATTCTATTTATTTGTATTTTTTAAGCTATATTGCAAATCATTCTCTGTTCCCACCTTCTTAAATGTTAGGCTTTGCTTTTTTGTCATATGTGTTAGTAACCTTAATAAGCCTTGGGTTATAAACCCTTTCAATTATTCACTATTTTCTGACATTTTGTAAACAAAAATTGAGATTTCGCCCGCAGATTGCCTTATAATGAAAACAATCATTAGTTGCAGCTCTAATCTTTAGAGAAAGAAACCAGAACTACGACCCAGGACCTACTGAGCTACTGCACAACCTTGTGGCATAGTATTGTGGGAAATGTGTGAAATCACTGACTGGAAAAGAATCATAAAATAAATGTTTGAAAGCACTGAACATCTAACTGATGATTTATAACAGTATAAGAGTATCCATCAGTGGATTTTAGCTTTAATTATATCTAAACCTCTATAACACCTCCAAGGTAACCTCGGCCTTGAATTTCTTTTTCCACGAAGAGATGAGTACCTAAAAAAAACTCTTATTTAATGCCTTACAAAAGGCAGAAGAATTGCCCTTTAACAAGCTGAGAAAAAAAACACTACTGTCAAGACACACAGTAACCACACTTCTATTTAACAAAGGCAGTGAAACATAAAAGAAGCAAAAAGCAGCATAGTAAACACTTTACATTCTGGCACTCATTAAAAGTCTACCCTTACCCAGGAGAGAGCACACGTCATGGTATAGAGAGAGGCAAATACCAAACTGCATGGCATGGTATCAAAGGCATTTCTGCAGTCCAAAGGTCAGGTGATGGTAAAAGGTTGCTGAGAAACGGAGCTGCTGGACGGTCTTTCATCAGCGGGAGGCAGCTGGAGTCTCCAAAGAGGCAGCGTTACTCCGGGCTGCAGGCACAGTGGGGCTGCTCCAATATGACATTTCACATCCAGATCTGCCACAGTAATGGCATTTTAGCCACTTTTAAAACAGCCAGATTGGCCTTCGTGTTTTGTTGAAATTTTTATAGGAGGCAATTTTTACGTTGTATGGGTCTATTACAGTGTCTGAAGGAGACTGGATAGGTTGTCGATATGGAAAAGGCGACTGAGGGCCAGTGTAGAAATGACTCGCTGATACACAGACATATAGTCCACACATTTATATACTGTACTCTATACTACAGAACGCACAGTACAGTATACCCCGCAGTGCTTCGAAGCCCATCTTATTTCCTCACAGAAGCTACATTAATACTTTTGTGTGAACAAAAGATCTTGAAATTGACATAAAAATGTTTTTCTCATCGTTTGATTCTTAAAAAAAATGAGAAAATACGTTTTGAAGTAAAGCATATATTCATGCTGTAGCAAAAGCAATTTGTGCAGCTCTTATCACAGTTATTTATTTATTTTAAAATGCATGTCTAGTAGGAAATGGTCAGTGTAGTTTTTCTTTGAAGTACACGCAATGATTTGTCCCATTCGCTCAGAGGAATTGGATTTGTTGATGGTTGGACAGGGTATCTTTCACTAAGTGGCATATGCCACAGTATTCAGACTATGTTAGATTAAAGGGAAGCAATGTGCACTGATATTGATATTGCCTGAAAACCATGCATAACATTGTAAGAAATATGAAAATAAATATTCATGTCACCAAAGGCCCGACCAAAACAAACTGCAATTTTAAAGTCTTATATATGAAACCGAAATCATTGCATCCCATTAACCGCATTATGTTTTACTGAATACAATTATGTCAAGCTTTCTGTAACTTTTGTATCTTATCATAAATGCGATACAGGAAAATAAAGTGAAAGTTGATCCAAGACACTAGAAATATCTATATGTAACGGAAACAGGGACCAACAACACTAACACCAAGATTTGAATGAGACAATAACTGTATTAGCAGCTGTACGTGAGGCTGTATGTACTAACTTACACTTGTATTTACTGAGTAAATGTTACATGCATCAAATTAACAATGTTAACAGGTTGATCTTTAGCAGGTAGAATCTTTATCATGTTCACAATTTTAACGTAATGTATTATTTTGAGTTTAGCATGTTAGCTTTTTATAGCTGCTACATTTGTAAATTTGCACAAAGTACAGCTGTGGATGATGTGAATATGCACATATATATATAGTCATATATTAAAGTCTTGAACAAATTCTGACTTTATGTTGACAAGAGAAAACATTTTAAGATCACCACAGTTATAAGGATACATCTGTACCAATGCATCCCTTAAATGTTGCGTCAGCTGACTGAGAGGTTGTTAATGTCACGCACTGCTAACGTGACTAAGAAACATGAAGTTTCTTCCACACTCACTCAAACTGCACTGCATACCAGAAAGAAGCAGCATTACTATTTAAAGTTATTAAAGCTGTTTTAAAGTCAATGCTGTCAACTTGCACTTGAGGATAAAACCTTTTGCTGCCTGGACTAAAAATATGTAACTTAAAATTAGAAAATACTATAAAAAATTTTCACTTTTGGAAAAATGCATTTTTTTAATCTTAAATCTCTACAATTACTCAAAACCTGATGCACTACAGCATTTTTTTCAGTCCCTTGCATTAAGAGTATTATGCAACAGGATACAAAAAAAAAGTCTTCAAATCCACTACAAAGGGTCATCACTACATGTGACCTTTGTTTTGCTTCTGTGCGCTTGCACTTTGATTAGAAGCATAAGTTTATAATATGAGCTTTTGCCCATTATAAGATGTCTGCATTCTCCTACGGTGTCAATTCATTTACTATTATGTAGCCAGTCAGAAAAATACACATACATCCTATAAATACCAATTACGGTATGCGTAGGGCTGATTTTGCAGCCACACAAACATTACTTCTCCTTTAAAGTGCATGCAACAAACACAAACAACACACACATGCACAGAGCAGAGACTTTCCACCTGTCACATTTACATTAAGTGGCTGAATAATCAGTTGACATATAGCTCAGGGAGTTCTTTGCTTAATGAGCGCCTCTTCACATAAGCAGTTTGCAGGAGTTATCTTGAACATGAGACCGCTGTCAAAATGTCAATGAATCTCAATTTAACTGCCAACTTAATCACAAGGGGTCCATCTCATAAGGCATACTGGATGTGAAAATGCATCCATATCACACTTTATTGGGAATATTGGCATGAAGAAAGAGGAAAAGTAGGAAAACCTCACATTCATACAGTTTCTATACTCATGTTTTATGAGTCACTAGGTATTTATTGAAACTTTTCAAACTAAATTTTAATTAAGCATGCATTTTTGAATATTTTACTCTTCTTACAAAAACCTTGATTTGAAGCCGGGTGGTATTTTCTTGGCTCCTGTCTGCGTGGAGATTTGTCATCTTAGTTGTTAAAATAGTTTTAAACTTATTCTGTTTTTAATCTCAATAAAGCTTTTGCACAGTGTTATCAATGTGAATCTTTATTAACAGATCAAACATTTGCCCATGAAGACCTTGATTAGGGCAAAACTGTCTGAAAAATATATTTAACCTCAGAAAATCATTTGGACATGAAATAATAACCTCATAAGTGTAAAGTAAGATTTAAAGGTCATTAAAATATTTAGTACACGAGACACTGCTATTTCCAGGCTTTAAAATTGTTATACTTTTATTATTTGACCTTATAATCAGTATGAGACTGTCAAAAGATTATGATATTCAGTGCATTTTTCTAATTAAATATAGCAAAAAACATCCTGCCCAATGTGCCCCTCCCTTTCAAAACATATCATTCTGAGCCACAGTTTTTTATTCCCTTGTTGCTCCTCTCCACACTGGTACTAGCCAAGATGTGTCTGCCAGCAAAGGCACCCCTTTTGCCTGGTGTCTGGTCGCTGTCGCCAGCTTTGGGGGGTGATTCACTGACCCCCTCCTGCACAGAATAAGAAACGAGGAGGCGTAGGGGAGCGGTGGCGGGGGATGCACAGTCACAGAGCTTTGTGCATTTTAGGAATGATGCCATTAGAGAGGCCAACATTTAGTATGATCTGCCAGTGGTCACGTTCCACACACTAAGTAACTGGTATAGCAAAGATATATAGTATGTACTTATATGTATGCTTTAAATGGAGTATGGTTATAGACAGTGCAGACAGCTACATAAAGGTCACGTCAACCGTGGATTTGTTTCCACTTCACTACTTTTCCTCCTCTGAGTTTTCACACATTCACAGGACTGAATGACTGTGAGAGGACCTTCATTTGCATTTGAGGTTTCTACAAGAGTGCTGCTTCCACCTGGGAAACAGCTGTTAATAAGAATGATACATTGCTTATGCCCCTCACATGCATATATTTATCTGCTGTTTCTTCCTCTTAAGGAGAACGACTTCCCTGTGATCTATAATGGAGCAGATATCGCTCAGCCTATTGATTGATGCACCCTTATCCACACTTTGACATTTGCTTATCCTCGTCTGCATCTACTGCTATTGACGTTCACTCTATCTGGACATCTTCCTAAGCTGTTTTGTTATTTGTCACCTCTTAAATAAAAATGGAGGAGGGAAGAGTTGGCAGTGATAAGACTGATGAATGACACCACCCACAGTGATGGTTTTATACAAGAATGACAGTCTATAGAAAATGGAGCACTGTGTTCAAGTCATTTCTCTTATTCTTATGGATCCACTGAAAGATTTCGCCCAACATATTTCTATTTTTGCCAATAATAAGCTGCTATATAAGACCCATTTTGCAGCCTCTAACATGCATTCACTTATAACTGTGGTCACTCTGCTGCAGCTTTAGTGAAAGCAGGCTTTTGCTTTGACACCTTTTAAACTAATGTATTTGAAGAGCCCACTCTACAGGCTCTCCTTTCAAAAGCTAGTATTTTCCCCAACTTACAGCAGTCTCAGCTTTCTATTTCTTGGACACAAACTAGGGAGATCGGCACATCTGCATTAGTGCCGCTGTTAATAAAACACTCTGAGTGAGTTTTTAAGGTTTATACTGTGCCAGTTTGTTATTTGTACTGAAGCAAAGTAAATGCTGTGCTTCTTTAACATGTATTTCTACAAAATCAGTTTGGTGCAGATTTTCTCCCCATGAGGTGGAAGACAGATTCTTCCTTTCCTCCCTCCCTCTTTCCATCCTTTCCTCCCTCACCCTGGCTCCTGCAGAGAGGCTATTATTGCAGCTAATTATCTACAAATAGGCCCAATATGACAAACACAACCCGGCACCAGTGCTGGCTAAGCGCAGGAATCAGTCTGAGTGAGAATAAAAGAATGAAAAGGAGGAGGGGAGAGGCAGACAAAGAACAGGACAAAAGTCACAGTGAAGAAAAAAGAAAATATGGGAATCAGAGATAATTGAGAAGAACGCGATAAAGACACAATGTGAAATAAGATGAGAGAAAATGTGGTACTAAAAAAGATATACTGTAAGTGGAAGGCAGATGGGCGAAGAAAGGCAGTGACACTAAAAGGGAGACAGCATCGAAGAGACTAACAAGGGGGAAATATCTTGTCTATACAGTGTGTGACGGCTGTTGCTATTGGCAACTGTCCTGCGATGCACAGACCACATCCATTTAGCTCCCAGCATGCTTCATGATCAGGGCAGCTCAGGGGTTTAAGGCTGTCTGTCTCATTTCCATAGAGAAACTCATTTACCAGGAAAGCATAGAGGGCTATGATGCATCAGTGGGTGCTTGATTAGATCCTTACCTCTGATACATTTGAATATTTATCAGTGTTGAATGAATACACATTTAAACTCCTTTCATCTGGATCATCCTGAGTGTCCTCCTGCTCTCCTCTTAATTTCTTCCAATGAATATGTCACAGGAGCATCGGGGCTCCCTACAAAGTGACAGCACTCAAGATAATCTGGTTATTGTTGCTGCGCAGTGATCATCAACACTTGCTTTAAGTTTCACAAAAAGCATCAGGCTTTTGTCTCGTTCTGTTTTATTTGCCATGGTGACAACAGCTCTTACAGAACTTAAGGTAATGAATACAGGGGACCTTATCAAAGCAAAGGATATGTGTTTGGAATTCATTGCTGCTAAAGATTAGTGTTTCCCAGTGCAACTGAAGCCGCATGTGTGATACTGAAGCCAATACAAGCTGAAATTATTCCTGTCCCATGAGCCCAAGCGCAGAAGATGCACATAATCACAAGTACACCCACACTCATCCTTTTTTTTACATATATAGCTGAATAACAGATATTTTTAGTCAGTATAACTTACATCACTGACTCCGGCCTCCACTATCTTCAGGCCTGTCTCCTTCTC
This sequence comes from Helostoma temminkii, assembly GCA_900302695.1. NCBI lineage: Eukaryota > Metazoa > Chordata > Actinopteri > Anabantiformes > Helostomatidae > Helostoma > Helostoma temminkii. The sequence continues at coordinate 14,586 of OMLM01003568.1, forward strand.
CAGCTGCTGCTTCTGTTGGACTGCATGGGGAGACAAAAGCAGAGGAGGTGTTGAGAATGAGCAGTGGATGACAGTGTAGCAGATTTTTCAGTTCCTGAGGCGAAACAAGTGGTCAGTGAAACTGAGAATGATGTGTTAGATGAGTCAGATGTCAAACTGGTCATAGAAAGTGACCGACCAACCTACACACAGACACAAATCACATGTTGCATCGTTAGTAGGCCTATAATAGTCTTTTTTGCCAGGACAATGACAATCTCCTGATTTTTATAGTTGCATTTCTGTCTACTAAAAATCAGGACTGCAGCGCTTCACATTTGTATTGTTTATATATGCACAATAATACATTTGTTTACAAAAAGGATCACCTTCTTTCTTTACTAAATATGACACTGTGCTATGATACTGACATGTTTACTGTGATAGAAAGTAGGTGTGCACCCCCAATACTATGTAATTACACAATAAAAAATGGTGCGCACACCCAAATCAGAATATTTGTAGACGTGCCAGCACTGCATGACACACTGAATGGCTTAATGGTCTGAGGGAATCCTGTACCAACCTATTCTCTTTCTGCCTTCAAAATGTACCGATTATGACACAACCAGCGTATTTTTAAATTTTTCAAAAGACAGTCAAAGTAAGCACACATGTTGTACAATGTTACAACATCAAAATAGTTTTAACAGAGATCCTCCATATTTAGCTCCTCCTAATGTCTTCTACAGTAGCTCTCATGTGTGCTGTTAAAGACTGGTTCCCAACATCCACTGCAGTTTTGGAGATTAACAACACAGCCGAGAGCAGTTTTGATTTTCAGGCTTTGTAAGAGCCTCGTCACTTCCACTAACATATGACATACAGGGATACTGGGATGGTTCGTTGTGTGATAAAACTTACTGTGTGTCTTTGGACTGTGGGAACAAGCTGTGCAGTGTATCCTAAAGAAACCAGTGAAGACACAATGAGAACATACAAACTCCACACAGAGAGGTACCTCCTCTAACCGTTGATTTGAACTCCATCCCTTCTAGCTGTGAGCTGATAGTGCTCATCTTTACACCACTGTGCTGCCCACTAAGGATTTTCAAAGCTTAAACAAAGCTTTAGCAGGTATAATGTTGCTCACCATGTTTATTTATTAGTTTTGCAAGTTATAACTAAAAGAAACCAGAGAAAATGTCCAGAGATCACAGAGTCAGTAGGCTGACTCCTCTAGGAAAACATGAATGTTTGTACAAAATATAAATGATTGATGAGAACATATAGCCATACTGCTAGCATGACTGAAAATATAAAATACGTTTACCAACAGAAATACTGCTTTTTCCTCACACATTGACTAAGAACCTACTAAAGATTACCAGAAAGCAGATGAAGTGCTTGTACATTCACAACACACAATAACTTGAGCTCCTGCCTTTGTTCATGTAGTAATTAACACACCCCCCGAGTCTGATCCTCAGATCTATTGATCTAATCAAATATGGCATGCTATTTCCAAAGCTTTGTTCACGAAAGATATTCTCATGCAAATCAAACCAAAGTGAGGCCATGTTAAATACCCATCGTTCAAGATCACACATTTTGCAGACTTTTTTTTTACCCTCCTGTGCTTAATGCCCCTTCCTCACTTTGATGGAAACATTTATATTGAAAAACAAAATCAAAGGGGCCTTAATAGATTATGCCAAATTACAGAGTGAAAGGGAAAAAAATGAAGCATAATTTTAATTGAGTTTGTTAGCATGTGAATGTGATTGGTAATGGGCAAAAGGAAAAAAGTGAGAATTAAAGACAGACAGAGAAAGAGAGCAGGTCCTTTATATCCCATTTCCCCAGATGAAGGCTATGCAAATGACCCTGAAGAGCTGAACCCCACCTCACACTCCAAATTCGGCAAGGGCCTGTTTAATTAGTATTTTAATCTATCCCAATGATTCCACTCATCCACAATCTATGCAGCATTCCATCTAATTAAGCACGCTACTTTTAGGATAATCATCCATCTCCCTTGCTCTTCCTCCACCGCCTTTTCTCTTTCTGGTTATTAAGGATCTTGCAAACATTGATCATGCTATCAGCTCATCAACATGGCCGCAAAGAAGACATCTTATATTTTAGGTGTCAGCCCTGGGCTAAAAGGAGGCGGCAAGGTGTAAAGGTCAAATGTATGTCAAAAGGCTCTAAATTAGAGTGCCACAGAGAGGAGGTCGACAAAAGAGGCAAAAGCAAAATCTTCTGTCATTAATGAGAAGAGAAAAGTCTCCAACTGGCATTTCTCTAAGATGAAACTCATTTTCATTTCATGTTGCCACCCCTGTATTTAGCCACAGACTTATTGCCTCTCCATAGATAGCTACAGTACCTGCTCAGTCATGGTGCTATTTAGGAGGGGGGTAATGAGCGAGGTAATTGGGCCCAGCTGGGTGAAGGCGTAGGCGGTTGCAGGGAGGCAAAGCAGCTAAAGGTCGCACAACGTTTTGGTCCTAATGAGGACCCCTCTGGGGTCACAACACATCATGAGTCAAACTACGAAAGATTAGCCTGGAATCAACACACATACACATCAGAGCGGCTGCAGCTCAGGGTTTGAATGACAAGCTGACATTAACCAACTTATGGCGAAACCAAGGAAGCCTGAAGGTCAGTATTTACTAGTGAATCAAAGCTGAGGACTCTCCAATCAACCTGAGGGAAAGGACAGTCCCGCAACAGCCACTTTAAATGTAAATACAATGTACTTGCCAAGCTCATTAACTGGCAACTGGATGAATCTGGTCTGCAGTGAGAATCCAGCCAATGGATTGCTTGTTCTGTCACTAACTGTACAGATAACAGCCTACAGCATCTCTTTTTGGTCACCCCTTATATTAACCTCCCACTGGAGCACACTCTTTCTCCTTTTTCTCTCAGACACACACGCACAAATTTTGTAAGCTTCAAATTAGCCACCAAATACTCCTGACAGACTGTGGAAAAGAGATGTCAGGTCTCATTTTAGAGAGGCTCCTCCAGCCATTTTAATAGGCATTGTCTGAGTCTATCTAGTCTGATCTCTAATATCGAGATCTGATCCCCGCTGCTCATTTGATCTTTTTAGTTTCCGAGTCATACTGAGCCAAATCATTTGATGTTCAGCAGCAGAAAAAAGCACAGTAAAGCCAAAAGGGGTTTCATGTTTGTTCAAATGTGCTCCATTTTTTGATTGAGATTACATACACTCTCTACAGTTTTACTGGTGAATATAAAAATGAGAATTAGCTGATGACTTGGGCGTTCGAAATTAATGAAGCTGGAGCACATCATTTTCTGAAATGTCTTAAGTTAGAAAACATTGTTTAGAATTACAACAAAACCTGAAAAATATCTACTAAAAACAACACTATTTAAATATCTGTCATTAATAAAATGGAAAATATGGACAAAAGTGTTAAGCCGCCTGACCATTACACCACATACATTTTAATATTAAGTTGGTCCCCTTTTTACAGCTACATCAGCTTCCAATCTTCTTTGGAGTTTCTGTGGGAAGTTGTGCCCATTTATTCTGTACAGCCTTTATCAGGTCAGGCACTGATGTTGGATGAGAAGGCCCGGCTCGCAATCTCCGTTCCAGTTCATCCCAAAGGTGCTTGATGGGGTTGAGGTCAGGGCTCTGCACGGGTCTTCCACACCAAACTCATCAAACCATGTGTGGCCCTTGCTTTGCGCACTGGGGCACAGTCATGTTGGAATGAAAAAGGTCCTTCCTCAGACTGTTGCCACAGTTGCGTCAAAACCATTTAACTGGTGAAAAGCAGGATGGCTTTTACTGTGAAGCAATCACAGGAAGTATATTGTATTTGCCAACTAGCTTATGAATGACCATGATCGCTCATCAAAAACAAACAAACAAAAAAACAATCAAGACTTTGTGATCAACAATGTGTGCTGTTGTGTCGAACAGAGGGTCTTTTATGATTGGGTTCAAACACTGACAGCACTGGGTTAGGGTCAGGGAAACATTGTGGGCTGGGTATAAGCGAAAAATGTAACAGATCACACACAATGTCTGCATGACATTTAAAAACAAACATGATCAATCTCTAACACTAACCAATGTAGGTTCATGCCTAAACCCAACCTCATGCAAAACTCTGGTCTTGTTCTCGAGCTAGCAACGTGTCAGTCCTGCACACTACGCTTCCACCATCCATCCCAACCACCTTCTCATGACTCGCTTCCTCTTAATAAATGTGACATTTAATTCATCTCAAAATATTTTGACTGACAACATAATGATTACATTCGCTCCAAAAATGTATTCACGATTGCACTTTAGTTGTACAGGAAACAAAGTTCAGGCAGGTGAACAGAAAGAAGAAGAAAACTTTGACAACCCATCAAGAACTTGTTGAGGTAGAAGAAAAGGCCATTTCAATCATCAATCTACAGAATTATTCCAAACATCGCCGCCTTTATTTTATGCACACACTAATGAGCTGAAATACAGAAAAAACACACATTTAAGCTCAATTTTTGTGACCTTTAAATTGCTCTGTGGCATATGTGCTCAACACAAATTATCCTGTGGCGAGACGTAATTTGATTAAAACGTTGCTTTTCTCCGCCATATGCTGCAAACTGAAGCAAATGTTCACTCCTCATCATAGATTCTAATAGCAATTTAAAAATTATTACCATGAAGTCATCAGAGCTTAAAGTCGTGAATGTATATTCATTTTTCTGATATACAACAGGGTTGTTATTTGTAGAAGGAAAATAAATTCTGAATCAGGAGACAAATCACCCAGTCTAGGCCCTAGGTATTTTGTATTTCAACATGGCACGGCAGCCACTGTTGTCCTATGATCGTAATGTTGCCTCTTTGGCCAAATGGGGGTATATAGTTGACAAAATGCATATTTCATCACCCTCTGATTGATCTGTTAATATTGAATAACATCCACATCCCTTCCATCTATCTCCTCCCTCTGTCCCCTGCTCCTCAGGTCGTCTATTCACCACTTCCATCTCTCCATCCGTCACTCCAACAAAACAAAATGAAAGTGTTTATTGCGGAGGAGGGCTGACGCTCACGCCTCTGCAGAGCCGTTAGCCTTATCAGCAGGCAATCGCTCCAATATTAAAGCTGCCATTCCGCCCATCACTTTCCCCTCGCACATATGATGGCTGTCTCTACCTATCAGAGTGGGGGGAGGGAGGGA
>OMLM01003568.1:19818-31099 GCA_900302695.1 Helostoma temminkii
GAGGGAGGGAGGGACACAGGGAGGGAAAGAGGGCGAGGAAAATAGGGGGAGATGCACCTGATCCCCCTCACGGATAAGATGCACGACAACCCATTTTTCAGTCAAAATCTTGGGCGGGAAAACAAAAACAATATTCTTTCATAACTCTGTGTATGAGGAACCACAGAGCAGCAGCATATTCATTACATGCCTGATATATAACATATATGTGACCCCTTTACATCTGACTTCCACACGCTGATGCTTATCAAAATGTAAATTAGTTCTCAGATGTTGTTTCCTTCTATATGAAGCTTATTTGTTCATGTATTTTCACTTCCACTATGGCTACTAGGAAATTTATCAAAAAGGATATTCTGCAGGAGATACAAAGAGGCTAATGTAAACTGGCTTTTCGCACGAGGTCTGATTTTTATAGTGGGGATAAACATCTTGTAAATAACTTAATACCTGCTACTATCTGAGTGCTCACACACGTTTCCCCCAGACAATCCCACAGACCTACTCTGCTGTGTCTCTTCTTGTTTGTGTGTCTCATTTGCTATTCTGCTCCTTGGCTTATATAAATCAAGACACCAAATCAAAGGACCTGCACCTCTGATAAAACCTACAAATGAAATGGAGGAAAAAAGGTTCATGAGAACAGAAGGCAACTAAAAGAGTACATAGATAAAAACAACACAATTTACTGACATTATTATGTGCTGATGAAGACCTGTTTAGCTCATCAACGTGAAAGCATGTCCAACAACTGGAAGGAAAATGGGAATAACTTATTGTTAGATTCATAACATAAATTGCTTGATAAAATGTTTTGTTAATAAATTGTTGCAAAACAGTTAAAGAATGGTTGTCAAAGTTTCCCAGAGGCCAGGTTGCTGTCTTCAGATTATTTTTGTGTGTAAAAAAACAAATTATTCAGTTTTATGCTGAAACAAACTCAATTCGGAAACTTAAAATTTAAGTTACAGCTTCTTGTATGTGAATGTTGGATTGAATGCTTTTGGATTTGTTTGTTAAGAAAAACAATTTATTTCACATTTTACACATCTTACGTCAAACTTGGTTTTAAAAAAATATGTGATTTTTCACTCTTTTGACACTTTATATACCAACTTACTGATTAATATAAATAATAGCTGTTATACAAATTAAAAAAATGAAAAATAACTCCATTCACAATTACAAATATACATATATAAATATAAAACAGAGAAAGGTCACAAGACTTAACCAATTTTTTATTTTTTATTTTTTTGGAGGGGGGGTCATTTTGTTTGAAGATTAATCATTTAAATTATGGTTCATTAATTTTCTGTCAGTCAACTTATCATTTTTGCACTCATTATTACGTCTGGTAACACTCGTAACACTGGTTGCTCATAATGATTATCTGGAAATCTAATATGATTAGACATAATTGATTATAGCAGTCCAGCTGAATGCCTAAAAAGTAAATACAAATTTAAAGTCAGCCTCATAATTCAACTTAAAACCAAGCCCCCCTCCCACATTAAACCCAACATGACGATACCCATGACATCATTAAGCTCTAATATCCAATCAGCAGTGCCAATCATATACCACCATGTCTATCACATGGTAGGACCATGCTGTTAACAGCGGGGGAGTCCTGGCTGGCTCAGTGTTTATTCACCCTGATCGATCGCTTCCTGTGGATAAGCCAACAGTGCTCCCCAACAAACCAACTGCTGTTATTCAGCCTAAATCAACACAGCACGAACCTTCACTATCTAACTGAATAGAGCCTGACGCAAAATTCGAAATATTACAAAAAGCAAAATGTTTCCTTTCAGAAGCTATGGCATGTTTTCTGGTCAACACATTAAAGACAATGTTAAAAGTCAACACGGAAAAGAAAAGATTCGGTTTCAGTTTCTGTGATGGCTGTAGTCATGCAATCAGCATGCGCCTGGTGTCTGCTGCAGACCCTGCCGCGGCCTTGGTGTCAAACACATTATAGGCCTCTGCCTCTTTCAAACAGAACCCACATGACACATTTATAATTGCATTCTCCCTTATTAGAAGCTATTTTCAAAGATGGCTGAATAATACACCTGGAAGACTTTTTGCCTCTGCTGCACATGTGCAGATACAAAAGTGCACACAGCCACAGACACACAAACATAGTATCTGTTTCTTTGCCGACTGGTTGATTAATAGATTGTGGCTGCTCTGACACTCTGTGTAGAATAGGCATTTTGTCTTTGATAGGTGCTGACACAAATTCTTCACGGACTGCGGGAGACTGGGGGAACAGAGGCAGCTACGGCAAATGACTTGGATTGCAGGCACCTCCAGATGTGGGAGAAACCCCACGGATGTCAATCCGCATTCTCACCGGGACACGTTTACATCGTTTACGCTCCCTTTCAGAGATGACAATCTGCAGATGTGTGACATATGCGACGTAAATCACATCTGACAATCACTCAAAAAGAACGGATAAGTCTGCCAGTTACCGCGAGTGATGTGATAAACAATGCACATCTGAAACAATCATGGTCATCAAAAGTCCAGCATGCTGAAAAGTCATGCTGCTGGGTGTTTGGATGACCTTTTCCAGTAAAACAAGCTGGAAGCATTGCTGTCAGAAGAAGAAAAAAAGATTACAACAGTCTTTAAGTATTCATTTCAGGGGTACTCCACAGTATACCAAAATTATAAACAACATATTACTCTAAATCTAGATTAAAACATTACTCAGAGACCTTTTTGGTGTAAAATTTATATCCAAGTGATTAAAGATGAAAACATCTGGAAGTCTGCCACCATCTGAAGGGAGCCTACTGGGGAAATGGTTATTGGAGGAAAGGATAGTGAAGCTGACACAGAGATGCGCACACACACATATTCACACACTCTCCCTCTGATTCCCTACTGAGGAAACTCTGACAGAGGCAGCCCTACCTGTCACTGTGGCAGCAATTATCCTGCAGGCCCTCTCCATGGACCATCTCCTGCAGGTCTCCACATTACTAACCACATCACTGAGCACACCCATACTGAGTGTGCACACAGACACACAGAAGGGCACTCTGCATACCTCACATACTATACATATTCACATACACACACACGCGTGCAAGCTAATGGCTCGAACGAATCACAATGATGTGTTGGTGCAGACATCCTGCTCAAGCCTGGAGAAACACACATCGTTACGTGGATGTGAGAGCCCATGCAAACATACCTCATCTGTTTTAAAAAATTCGGTATCACAGATGAGACAGCTAAGAAGTCCGCAAACACACACACTATAAATCTAAATAAATCAATAAATATGCTAAAGCCATAATAAAGAAGAGTTTGGAAACATAGCAGGCAGCATTAACATGAGACCAGGATATGAGCTCCAGTGAGTCAAGACATAATGAGTCTTGGATATTGGAAAAGGAAAAAAAAACTGACATGCTCAGAAGAACATGGAGTCCATTTTGGCTGCAGGGAGGTCTTCCTGAGGAAGGGATTGATCTGTTTCACGCTGGTTCACTGGAGCTCACATCCAGGACCCAGTCTGAGCTTTAGAAACAGGTTGCCTGTACTGAGCTGTGAAGGGTGATTTCAGAGAAAGGAAAAAAAGTGAGCACCCAATGTGACCTTATTATCGTAGATTTGTTCCGACTGTCATTAGGAATCACAAACGCCATCACTCAAGTCAGGAAAATGAAGGAGAGGATGAGAGATGGAGTGGAGTAAGCACGGGTGAGGGGGTTCGTTGGGCTCTGTTGATAATCAAGTGGATTTGATCTGGAAACAGGTTCTATCATCTATAGACGAAAGAGAACATCAACACATGCAGTTTGTTTATGCAAGAACGCTTTTGGCTCAGGGACATGAATTTGTGTTTGTAACGGAAAGCAATTACACCCCAACACTCCAAAATGTTGATATGCTGGAGTCACTATAATACGATCTCCAGCTGTTTAGCCAAAGCAAGGGTGTGTTACAAGGAAACATACTGTATTTCTGTGACAGGAAGCTTCTACGAGCAATAACCAGTTGTAAATCACAAACATAAACTCCTAATAATATCATGAAACCATCTAAAATAACAATAACTTGCCAAGAAGAGTAAGAATTAAATATCAGGCAATGCACTCTTGTAGACTGAATTATGTAGAATTGTAGAATTTAATGTTGCTGAGCAGAATAAATGTCCTAAAGAGTAGTCATGTGGGCAAAAACAACTCACATGAACATGAAATTTGTTTCTAACAAAAATGTGAGTGCATATTTGCTACAGTTGTTTTAGTTGTGAGGATTTATAGTCTTTATTTCTTTCATTTAAATAAAAGGTTAGAAACATAAAAAAATCAAAAAAGATTAAAAATCATGATGTGACTATAAATGTGTAAAAATAAACACACGCATTTACATACATTCTTACCTGTGTCTAAATGAAATATTTGTCGCAATAAGCAACTGTCTTGCTGCAATAAATGTGATTATATCTATAAAATATTTAAGTAGATAAATGCCATCAAACGTCTAAGGTGTCCCAAACCCAAAGCTATTCAGTTTAGTACCAAATAACCAAAGAAAAACAGTAAAACCTCAGACACGAGAAGGTGGAATCGGCCAATGTGCAACATTTTTCTCAGACGCTGACTAATTTGTCTGTGAGTGACTAATCAATTAGTGTTTCAGCTCCAGTTGAAATTACTGTTTTTGCTCAGTTTTTCAGTTTGTATTCCAAATTAAAGGGCTGCTGTCTCAGTGAAAAGATATGACCATGATCAATCAGGGAGAGCACGATCCAAAACAACAAACCAAAATGGATCCTAAATCAGTCCTGTAGTGTGTTGAGCTGCTAATGTGGTCCCGACAGAATATAAAGTCATCAAAAAAGTAAACAAATTCTAATTCAAAAGCTTCTGTCCTGCCCTCTTTCTACCAATTTCCTAACAAATCCCTGTTCAGACTACTTCACTGAGGTATTTAAGATACTTTCAGCTGGAGGAGGTCAGTGCCAGAGTGAACATGTTTGCCATCAGTGGCCCTTTAAGCCAATCCTTCTACCACATCTACAGATGTTGTGCAGTGGACAGTGCAGTGGATAGAGTAGCCAGACCTGCGTCCTTTCTGTCTGCCTGTCTCCGTCTTTGTGAAGCATCCTGGCTGCTCCTCAGATCGCAGTGTTAATCTTGCCGTGTTGCTTTCCTGTGTACAGCTGGGAATGGTGGGAGTAAAATTAAAGTGAAATGACACAACAGTCTCACACAGGTGTCAAAATGAGAAATATGACATTTCCCTTCTGAGATTTTATTAGTTCTGATATATTTTGCATTGCCTGTCAGATATGTCACTGGGCTCTTTTTTATTACTATTTTGCTTCAGGACAAAATGTGATAATCATTATTATGTGTCTAAAGTAAAGCAGCTGCGACTGCAAAGAGAAAAACAAGATGTATTCAGGATGGGATGCAATTCAAAAATCAAAATACACAGCTTGACTGTTGTAGAAGTCCCCCACACTCTGAATCAATCATCTTACTGTAGAGTTTCTCAAACAATTGCTTTAAAAAGAGAGGCAGCTGTTCAGCAAAACGATTCAATCTATACACCATAAAATGCAGACATACTATTTTTTCAGTATTAATTTTCTAAATAAGTGCAGAATCTCTACAAATGTACCAAACTCTACTGTCATTGAACTCTGAAGTAGTTAGGGAAGCAAAAGACGAGACTGTATAAGCACACCTCCCTGTCTTTTAAAGACACCTGTTGGGCTGCATGGCTCATCTCCTTCTCATTTAGCCGTCTGTCTGGGCTCCGTGGGGCTGATTACCAGGAAGAGCTGATTCTAGTTGCACTGCTTATCAGTCTAATTAGAGCCCCTGGCAGGTGACTTGAAGGAAGTTGTGTCTCATGCATGTACAGGCAGAGAGATTTGTATGGGCACAGTGGCTTTTAGATGCTGAAGAAGACAAAAATTAGATAGTACAAAAAGTAAAATAGGAGTATATGAAATTATGGCTTGAGAATTGTGGTGACAGATCATTCTAAGTAACAGTGTTTCCAAATGGGCGACAGATTTTCAGGGCCTTTCTAGGGAACAGGAGGTGCCTTGAGGATGTTTAATATATTAGTATTTTGCATCACAGTCATTTTCAAAGAAACTTTCAAGCAGTGACAACAAGTCAAGGGAAAGAGGTGACATCCTCACTAACATCCTCTGGTAAAAGTATCAACTGTCAAAAAATGAGAGAAAGCAAAGACAGGCTATGGTTCTGTGGAGAGTGGTTTAATAGACACAGCAGAGAAAATGGAAAATGTAATAAAGGCGTGATTTAAGGCAGGAAAAAAGCAGAACTTCAGACAAAGAAAGCAAAAAAAAAAAAATTAAAAAGTGAGAGTCGGGGATGGAAAGATATCGAAAAAGAGTTGAAGACAGAAGAGGAATCTGCAGGAGGTGAACAAGATTTCCAGGTAGTGTATCAGTCACCAGTAAAAGGTCACTAGTCTGCTGTTCTCACATCTAGGTGCTAATGTAACACCTCTCACACCTTCCTCGCTCGCCTGTGTCTGACTGCCTGCAGGTCGGTGGGCAGAGAGGCTGCTGTTTGTGCTAGAATAATATGCTGTAATCCCCCGTCTCAGAAGTGTTACCTTAACACAGGTAATTGGACTTAGAGCTTGAGGAAGCCTGTGGCTACAGTCATATACAAACACTGCAGTCTGATGTAAAATAAGAATAGAAATGTTCATATTCTCAAGAAAGAGAGAAGACCACTTTAACTTGATTTGTTTGTGAAGATCCTTTGTTATTAATTTGCACTGATTTCTGTCAAGCACTGAATTTCTCTAAAGTTACAGTATATGAAGGTTCTGTGTAGTGGTATCCTTTCCATCATCTCCAAATGCAAAAATACAAGAGTAATAGGAGTAAAAGGAAAATGATTGACTGCTCTAATGCAAGACACATTCATAGAATTGCACATCACTTCTAAGACCATGAGGATTTCAAAATATAGATGGGTTTGCAAAATCGTCAGTGAGATTTTTTATGAAGGATTCGGGTAGAAAATAACCCAAAGTGTAAGAGAATTTATGAGATTAACATGGAAACATCTTTTGTGCCTAAAATTGCAAAAAAAAAAAAAAATGCATAAAAAAATCAGAAAAAAATGTTCATGTAGCTCAGAGTACAGAACTGATTGAGATATGGATTTATGAAGCAATGGATAGTTTTACACTGAAACTGCAGGAATAAACTCTACTTTTAAGGTACGGCAGCTCAAGCTGTTATTGTCTCTTTAAGGCTGTCGGTGTTTAGAGTCTAGTTTATGAATAGATGACAGCTGTATGAGAAGCAGAATGGTCAAAAATATTCCACACTGCTATTATAATTTTCCAGATAAAAACATCTTTCCTAAAAGGAGAAGAAGTGCACTCTTAATGTGTGTTGCTTGCTTACTTTTATGTTTAACAATATTTGTAGAGACATACAGGTCATTTCTCTCTGAAATGAAAGTGTCAAATGAATGTTTCCAATCTAACTGAGCCAGTGTTATCTTAACAAGCTAGTTAGTGACTGCGGACGACAGTGATTTCAGCGATCTGGTTTGTTGGCTAGAAATGAAAGGCCTGCTTTTGTGTGAAATCAAGACTATTGTTTGGAAAATTACAGAAGTTCAGGTGATATCTGCACCATTACTTTTCTAAACTACAGTATGTTATGTAACACCACTGTGCAAGAACAAAACACTTGACAGGGATGTCATTGGTGTCTAAGCTGGGCAGGTTTTAGTGAAAGACAATTAAAATAAATATTAGTATTTCATTCATTATCTTTAGGCGAAATTTACTTTCATCCCTTCAATCTATGCAAAGTTATAGCCACAGGTATTTAGGCATGCTCTTTCTTCCTGCAGAAATGGGGATCATACATATATATTCCTTTCCTTTATGTCATCCCAAGTCAATCTGAGGTGGATATTGGAGTTAAATTGAAAGCGGGTGTTCCTTAAAGAGAGGTTTGAGATAGGGACGAGTTATCACCTCCACAGAGAGCTCTGGGAGATACAGCGCTCCTCTGAAGCAGTCCAGCCTGATGCATACAGGCCACTGACCCATGACAGTCAGCTCGTATCGATTTAAAAGAAAGCAGAGGACACAGAGAAAAAAGAGAGAAATGGGGGAGGGAGTAGAAGAGGAAAAAAATGAAAAACAGTGAGGAGGCCAGGGAGCAATATCCCTCTTAAAACCTATCCATTATTCATTGTCTTTTCATTCTTTTTTCCTTCTATACTTTCTTTCTCTTTCAGATGGGTGCACAACAGGGAAATGTTCATTTTTAAGGGGGATTAGCAACGACCTATTTTGAAATGCATCCCTCTGGTACTCGATTCACACATACACACACGAATAGAAGCTTACACACACAGAGAAACCGATACACAAGGATCATACAGCTACAGTCTTATAGTGGAAAAGATGTACATAAATGTGTCCACCAATGAGGAACATTCCCTGTTTGTTTCTACTATATAATAAATTAATCCATTATGGCACATTTAAATGGTCATAAAGCAAAAATATAATAATTTCAGACATAGATAGACGGTATTGTGAGAAGTGACTCAGTCATTGTGTTTCTGAATGTGAAGCAGAATTTGAGAAGCAGCGCTGGACTGATTAGAAACTTTGAACAACTTGTCACATCTGTTTGTTCACACTAACATAGTGTTGCATGTTAAACATAACAATTAACATGTTGAATCCATTAAGCTGTGTGAAAGTCATATTTATCTCACAGCACTGTGGAATCGCTTTTCCCCCTACAAAAGATTTCATAAATGTGTGAAAACACAGGTCCTTTACAGTGAAACCTCTGCTAATGATTTCTGCTTGTGAGCACTGTGAGTTCCTCTAGGCACTCATCTTTTCAGCTTGCTCTACACCTTTGTACTGAGGGAGAAACTGTGTGAACAACCCTGGAAAAGCCTTGAAAACACACCAAGAAAGTTTTACAAAGTAAAATGGACCCAATATCAACAAAATAAAGTGTTTACTTCCCATGAACACTATCTTTCTTTAACCATAACTAACTTTTTACATAAGTTTTGAGAGTTATGCAAAATCACATCATGTGATGTTATGATATGATAGTATACATGATTATATATGAGTATAATGTAGCAGAAGTGTAATGTAAAAGATCTCTAAACATTATCTTATGAACAGGGGTGGTAAGTAACAAAGTACATTTATTCAAGTACTTATGTACAATTTTTTAGGTACTTGTACTTTCCTGGTGTATTTCCATTTCACGTTAACTTTACTTTTACTCCACTACATTTATTTTACAGCATTAGTTACTGGTTACTTATTTCTAATAAAAGCTTTATAAATATTAATGAACTAAATAAACTGATCTCTCATTAATGGGTTAACCTCCTGTCACACATGAGATCCTGAAAATCAGCACCCTTCCTTACTGACTGTTTCGTTCAACAGTGTTTAAAATACTGTGTGTATAATGTGTATATGTTTATATGTATATGTTTTAGTCAGTGACAGTGAAAGTTAAACTGCTAAGACAATTGTAGCCTCCACCATTATCTGTTTAATAAAACTTCAGCATGTTGGTGTCTGTACAACTTTCTGCTAAAAGATAAAGAAAAAAAAGCACCACTCTATCATTTATATTTTTAAAAAAGACCGGATTGCATAATGAGTAATAGTGATTATGATATTTTCCCCCAATCATTTAGCCTGTTCATACTACATAATACTACAAAGAAAGACAGTAATGCAAACCTTGTACATTTACCCATAAATAAGTCATTATTTTCAGTTCAGCGTGGGATGTCTCCAGGTCACAGCTGTGCATTATGCTGTACATGTCACTTTGCAACATAGATATCCACCTGCAGAGTTGACTCACACCCACAGCTTTGCAGTCAGTGGTGGGTTCATATGTTTTGTATGACAATAAGTACAGAGCTGCATGTAAATAGAGCTGTGCAATAGCATATCTTGGTGTTCATGCCTCTCACAGTTATTCTCTCAACGATCTGCTTTTTAAAACAACAAGAGAAAAAATGTAGTGCTTTTTAAGTTAAGCATAAATATTTGTGTACATCTCTGTTGTTCATGTTTAGGGTGATGCACAAACACAAAGACATCAACAAACACGCCACTCTGACCAGATCCACACGAAGCAGGAGTTAGTGGTTAGTCATGGCCGTGACTTGCCTTAATTACAGCTTATGCTGAACTACAGAGACACCACAATTTGCCTTACAGGTAAAGGAAGCAAAAGTGGTCAGCTAGCACACAGATATGGAGAGGTGCACAAAGGAAGTGAAAATTGAACATCTGTCTCTTTTTTCTTTCAAGCACAGTGCCAAAGAAAGCTGGTGCTGCACCTGGGCATGAATTATAGAGAGGCACTTGGATGAGAGAGACGGAAGAAAGAGAAAAGAGGAAGAGATGTGAATGAAAATGAGGGGACAGGCTGGATTTCATGTCTCCCCCATCTGGAGACACACACTGGGGGGCTCCGCCAGGTCAATGATCAATTCACTACTATAGCTGCCAATAAGGAGTAACACTGTGTTATAGTCCACTACATGCTACACAAAAGTCACATTAAATGAAGCATAACAGCAAACAATACTCAAATAAATATGTTTCAAAACTCTGACACAAAAACAGACAGCTCATTGTACATCCTCTACTAAGAATGTTATGAAATGGCCTTCAAATTCTACACTATGTTTTCAGACAGCTGTAATCCTGTAGAAAAAATATATAATTATACTCAAAGAGGAACTACAAAAGCAAATAGTGCTTTGAAGATGGAAAGCCTGAAATGTCACCCACCCGCTTTGAAGCTCCCTGGCTCTCTTTGTTTTTCTACACTTGTAGCTCACAAAACCACTGGCACAGCGCTCTGCATTCAGGGGCCAATTTAGTGTGGATGTACCATTAAGAGGAGAAAAAACGCAGACACACAAACACATGCTCATGAGTTCAGACAACGATATACGATAGAAATACAAACAGGAACACACACACACACCTGTGCAGCCAATGTATGGTCATCTCTCTTTGTTTTGTACAAACCCTTTGTGGTTTCAAGCACTTTAAGTGTCATCTGCTGCCTCTTTGATGCACACACGCACTTTTGTTAATCCATTAACAGCCACATCCGACAAAAAAACAACATATATCTCTTCAGCATATATCTTTGACCTCTATGTAGAGTTTTTGCAACTGAAGATTAGCTGCTCCTCAATTCAATAGGGAA
>OMLM01003568.1:33718-64935 GCA_900302695.1 Helostoma temminkii
GTGTGTACACTGACTGATAATTTTGTAGAAGTTTGATGGCTCCAAGCTGTTAAAGCATAGCATGTGTTGGTACTATACTCCATTTCTCCTGAAATGTGTTGAAACCAAAGGCTCTTTTGTCATGTATATCTCTGTGCCTTTTGTTTGTCACGAAATACAACAAAGACATTGTGAAAAGAGTTGAATTCTTGCTTTTTGTACAAAGATCTTCTAAAAATTTTTTTTGAATTTCTTACAAGTCGTGTTAGTTGAAGTGTTATTTCAATCAGACAGTTGTTATAAATTATTATCATGGTTGTCAGTGATTCAGCCCATTTAAATGTAGAAAAGTGATTACTGTATTGTGATATTTGGTGTCATTGTGTGCACCATGCTGAAGAAAAAGAAAAGAAGCTGTCTGGGGAGATAAGAAAGAAAATTGACATGTATGGTCAAAGTGAAGGCTGAAAGACCATGCCCAAGAATGTTGAAGTTCCTGTGATTGGTGTTGCTAGTATTTTTAAGAAGGTTAAGATTAATGGGACCATGGGATGTGGACATAGTTTGTGCAGTGAAAAAAGGACCAAGAAAAACTTCAAAACAGACACGAGCTGAGCTCCAAGATGAAAGGTCCAACAGTATAGACATGCCCCATGTGTCACATTTTTGATGAAAGAAACAGAATCCAGTGTAAAAAGAAAAACATGAAAAAAACCTGACCGGCATTTGAGAAAATGTACTGTATGTTGACAGTGGTTATGGGAAAACATCATTTGGACACAGTAAGAGGTTTCTGGTCACATCAGCTCCATGTTCACAAAAGAAAAATTAAGCTTTCAAGGTCTTGGATCTGTACAGGGGCACAATGAAATCAGAAGATTATTAAGGCTTTCTGGAAAGAAACATGACTCAGTGTCAGAGACCTCCATCTCTGTTGCAGATCATTGCTCCTCTAACAGGATAATGACCCAAACATCTAAAAGCATCAAGAATGGATCAGAGGAAAACACTGGACTGTTCTGTGGTGGCTGCCAGGATCATTGATATTAATCCAAGTGAACATCTATGGAAAGATGTGAAACTAACAGATGGGAGAATTCATCAATCACACCTGAGAGAATTGGGCCAACCTACCACTGTAGAAGTCTCATTAAGAAATACAAAAAGCACCTGATTGCAGTCAGTCTACTACAAAACGTAATTAAGTGAAGGGATTCAGCATCTTCCTGTTGCATTTGCAGTTGTTCCTTTATTTTTAAATGTTACACCAGAAATCATCAAAGTTATGTGTCTGTTTTATTAGATGTGGAAGAGTGGATGCAAATTACATCTTTAAGTTTTAGATTATTACAAACAAAACTGCGTTTAAGGCTTAAAATCTAAACCTATCATGTCTATTCAGCAACAAACACAAAATGTTCCAGATGCAAAGTGTCACTTATGGGTTTAGACCAGGAGTTTAGACACCAGAACAAATGTATTCATAACCTTGTCAGAAAGTTGGATTCCTATCCAAAACACATTTTAGGACAGACAATATGTTGATTCAATCTAAAAATGCTCAGCACTGATGATTGAGAAAGAACCTTAATACTTCTGCATCATGCCCTGACACACTTCACATTTAAAGATGCTGTGTTTCTTTCTTGATCCATGTCTTTCTCATTTCATTGCTTTTTTTTCCCCCAATAAAACAATATATATTCAATTCTTGTTTACCAATTCAGGGTCTCTCTGGGTGCCTGAGAAAGGTTGCTCGGTTGTTCCAATTTGCGTTGTGTTTCACTCCCTACTCATTAATCTCCCTCCATTCGCTGATAGCTTCGTTTTGTCCACTAGAAATCGCTTTCAATTATTCATGCCTATTTTCCACAAATACCTTGGAGATGGAATTAGCAAACAAACAATGCCAGGCGACACTAATCCTCATCTACAGCAAAGATCCTTTAATGCACTGGAGAACTGGCCGGCTGCTGACAGGCACCTGTTACTGTCTTCAGCTGCTTTGCAACAGTAATGTTGACACAGTAAAATGTTTGTAGGAGCGGTGCAGCCCTGACCCTACACTGAGATGCAGGGATAATACTGAGGAATGAGTAAGAAAAGGAGAGCATGGAGGGGGAAGCAAGAAAGGAAAAGAGCATGACTGACAAGGATAAACTGGATAAAGGGGGAGTGTAAGCTAGTTCTTGGCTTCTCAACACAATAGAAACGTTTCCACATGACACCTTTTTCTGTGAGACAAGCACAAAGAGTAGCTGATGAAAGCTCGCTCTCTGAGCCAGGGACCAGGATAAAAACTAGGTGTTTTAGACTGATTCCCAAACAACACAATGCCATGTTAGAATATTTTAATAGCCATCTTTGACAATTTTCTTGTCCTTGAGGCACTGGAGGAGACAAAGAATTTTTAAAAAGTGGATGAAACATCATGACCTTGATATTAAAAAGACATCTAACATCCCAATAGAGACGAAAGGTTTCTATTGAAAAAATATTTAGCAGTTTTCTTTTGCTCATATAACTCTTTCAGCCTGCAGCAGGAAAACACACATATGAATTAACACATGCAAACGTGGAGTAAATAAATGTATCTATAGCAAGAGATAGAGGAAGTGTCTGAGACTAACAATGCAATGTAAATATTAAGGAAGACTGGAAAGTGATATATGTCATATTGAATAAGCATCACTGTGTGTTTATGGTGTGTGTGTGTGTGTGTGTGTGTGCCCTCTAGCAGGAGTTAAGATGATGCAAGAGACCCTGGCAGGGTACAACTGAGACTGAAAGAAGATAGTGAGACTGACGGTTTAGACGACTGAGAGCTGGGCTTGTACTGTAGCTGGATGGCACACACACTTTGTGTCTCTCGCTATCTCACGCACACACAGACACACACACACACACACACACACACAGAGCCAGGGGCAATGGAGGAGAAGAGACTGAGGAAGACTTTGATCACCGACCTGAGCACATTCAAGCACTCAACCAGAGAGGGGAGTCAGTGATGAGGAGGAGAGACGAGAGGGCCCAGGGAGACAGGAAGAGGGGGAGAGGGGAATTGGACTGTTTTCTGACCTCTACGCTCATTGATACAGATGTTAAGGCATGAACACACAGACAATCAGGCATCCAACACAGACACCACTGAGCTGTGTTGTATTAAAAAAAAGACTTTCTTGACATGATATTTGATAATTCACAAACTCATGCTGACAAAACTAATTTCATTTCAGCCATATGAATGTTGTGTTTGGACACGAGCATATTGAAGCCAGTGGCAACATTCAGAAGATTTAAATCACACTTATTTCTTTAGCCTGTGGCGGCTTGCTAACATCCAAATAGTAAATATTACAATATCTGGCAGAAAGCAGATACACATTTATATCACATAGGAATGCCTGTGGCTTATATTACCTATACAAACAGTGTATGTTCGAAAACTGGCATCTATACTACTACAGCTATGTCCTCCACGCCTGAGATGCAGGTGGATAAACCATTGTGCTATTTGCGAAGAGAGCAGGTAATTATCGTTGGCATTTTGACAAGTGTTTGCCAGAGTGAAGGTCAACTCTGTCTGCGTGGGAGATCTATGCTAATCTGCTCAGCTGGAAAACACTACCACTCACCACTCAAATGGTAGCTAGCACCATTATGCAGCCACAGCTACCGTGTTTTCACTTTAGAGTTGTCTGCAAGGATGTGAGTGTGCATGTGTGTGTGCCTGCAAGCAGATCAGAGAGAGTACCAGGCCTTCCCACAGACAAGAGAATAGAAAGACAGACAGACAGAATTAGGCAGACAGACACAGACAAACGGTGTAAGATAGAAAAGGAAGCCAGTTATATTTAGGCTGGCTGTCGTATGTTTTTAGAACAAAACAACAGACACAGCGTGGGTAAAGTACATTTCACATCTGTCCACAAAGTAAAAACGTCTCTCCTCTTGGCTTTGAGGCAAACTTCCCAGGTTTCCATCCAAATATTATACACTTATTTTCACAGAATTTCCAGAAAACCCACAAAAGATAATTAATATGTGAGTGTTATTTTTTGAGGATAACAATAAGCCACTGCAGAGGAAAAGGAAGGAATGAAATTGGCATAATTAAAAGAGCACAGATATGTAAGGATCTCAAATTGTTCATCATATATCATTTCTTTGTGTAGAAGCATCACTGGACATGTCACATTCTTCATCGGCATCATTATTTAAATTTAATTCACCCATTCACTCCCCTGGCAAGGAGCTGCCAATTATGGTGTTAGCCTGACCACTGAAACAATTAATTGTCTTTTCATGGGAGACTTTGACTGGGGCAGGAGGAGCTTGTGATTAGTGACTGAGATGGTTGCTGGTCTTTCCACAACTGGTTTGAGTATCCTCTCAAAAATGTTTTTTTAATTCAGAAATTGAAAACTCACAGAAAAACAAGTGGATGAAAACTGACTCAGGACTTTCTCACCATCGTTTTCCTTCTCACTTTCCTTTCTGCTGTCAGTCACATGTGGGTAAAAGTGTGTGTGTGTGTGTGTGTGTGTGTGTGTGTGAGGCAGATTGAGGCTCAGGCAGAAACATGGGGGCAGACATTATCTACGTCCATGTCTATGCGTGTCTCCCTCGGGTGACAGCCGTGTGTCAGGGTCTCTGCTCTCTGCTCCAGATGGCCCAGCCAGTTGCTCCCAGGGTCCCCAGGCTCATAGCGCTCATTGACCAGAGCTGGGGTTCTCACGGCCTGGGGGCCCGTGGACTCATTGCTGTAGCCTGGCCTCTGGGGCCTTTGGGGCCTCCAAGGGGCTCTGGGGTCGCCCACCCGTGACAGCCAAGACAATAGGAGTGTCCTCACCCGGCTCACTCCCATCACCTACCAGCCTCTCTTAACACACATATCCACTCACACACCCCGGTGTTTGGTCTGGTCATCCTTGACCACAGTTGGTCGACGGTAGCTCAGTCACAAGGCATGACTTTTCAAACTAAACACTCACAGAACCTGCCAACCAGTTAAATATATGTAACAAGAATCTCAAAAATAAGATACCATAGCACTAGAACACAAATGTGCTGCAAAGCTAGAAGATAATCCATCAAAACACATCTATATCACCAATTAAAAATATAATGACAGGGCATAATTATAGAAAAACACCCTCTTCACACATAAATCCACCTACTCGCTATGAAGAGCACAAACATGTAAGTGGAAACAGGGAGTGGATCAAATCCATCATCAGCTACAAAATGTTGCTTTCGAGTGAGCAAAAGCAATTTTGACAGATCCAATTTCCCACAACTGAAGGTGATTTACATGTTTAGAAATCACTTTGAGATTGAGAGGAAGCAAGAAAGCAAAAAAGTTGAGTTCTAAACAACACATTTCAACATTGGTTTTAACAGCTTGGCTGCCACTTCATCAAATATTGAATAAATCATTTTCTTGGCACAGTATGAACACAGCTGCAAGAAAAAAAAAATCACAAGCGCACACATACACACTGCACATGCGCGCACAAACACGGACACACAGAATGCCTTGTAGTTTTGATAAAGCAGCAGCTTTCCCTTTTGTTTTGCAGCCGAGCAGGGATTAGGCAGTGCGGGTCTTTGTCCTACGGTTTTCCAGTTGAGCAGAACACAAGAGCCTCTACCTCCACTAATACAGTCAGACCTCCCAGCAGGCCTTTCACCACACAGCCGCTAAGAACCTGCTGCCCAAAAGATGCTTTTCAATGAGTTATCAAATCTCCTCTATACTGTCCATGCCTTTCAACCAAGTCTTTTTGTCTGTTCTTTTCAATGGAGCATTGAGCACATCAAAAAGAACTGATGGGCAGATAGATGGACAGCAGAATGTAGCAGAGGCATATTAGCCTCATTCAGACACTGCAGAGTACAGTCAAGGTAAAACCAGTAGACGTTTCACACATTATTGTATTTGACTGGCCACAACTATTGTATGTACAGTAAAAGTACAAAATCAGAGGTGGTAAGTAACTAAGTACCATTTTGTCAAGTATTGTACTTGCACAGTTCTGGGGTATTTGTACTTTACTGGAGTGTTTCCATTTCCTGTTACTTTTACTTTTACTAAACTACAAATCAAAAGAAAATATTGTACTTTTACTCCACTATATTTATTTTACAACATTAATTACTAGCTACTTTGCAGGTTTAGATTAGTAAAAAACAACAACAACAACAACAAAAAATATATAGTATATATAGGTATTTGTAAAAAAAAAAAACTTGCTTTGGGCATGGTATAGATTCAGTCCTCTGTTAATCATGAGAAGAATCAACAGAGGTATCAAAAAAGACATTAATAACTATACAATACTGACAGAGTCAGTCGTTAGTAAATAATTAATATAGTTACAAGTGGGAATTAACCAGGAAAGTCTCTAACGATTTGTTGCCTTTCTGTGGTTTAACCTGAATAGCTACAGGTGTAGAGCAGTCTGCCATTTACTACTAATATGCTCTACTATTAATAAATATCATTAATATAAAATTTCAGAATAGGCATTTCTACAGGTTTTTATATTTTATAGACCAGAATATATATTTCTTAATCCAATAATAATCAGTAGGTTAGGCTATCATAACATTATCTGTTGCCACGTATATAAGGTGGTGCTGGGCTCTGAGTTCTTGTGACAATTTTAATCCTTTTTGTCATTTCATATATTAAACTATAATTTCATTATTGAGAAGAAGTTAGATAATTAAAATAATAAGTGGTTATAATCCTAGACATGTATGTATTAACTGTTAAAGTAAAAAAAAAATGAAAAGAAAATGTTCTTTTTTCAATGTAAAATGATATATCTTGAAGTTTTGACTGCTGACTGAACAAAACAAGACATCATTTTAAGATATGGAAAACTGTGCTTGTCACTCACTGCTAATTTCTTACAGAAATAATCATTAGCTGCAGCCCTAACTTCAAGAATGATAAATCAACGCGATTGTTGAATTTCCCACATCATTCTACACTCATCTTTCTACTTTTATGTTTGTTATAAAGTATGCTGTGCAGACACTCAGCGGCAGACTGAGCACAGGATACAGCAGGGGTTTTGATGAGTTCATTAGGAGGCCGCGTCATTTATGCACAGTCACACAGAAGGCAAAGGTCAGCTAGGATCACCCAGGTGGCCACTGCATGTGGGTGTCAGTTTGATTTTCTGATTCTACTTAAACCATGCTGCTGCTCCACAACCTAGTAACCACTTTGAAATCACCAAGCCATTGTCATTTTGTATTGAATTCAAAGTCATGTATGCATATCCTGTAGCTGGAATATGCTAAAATAGGACTGTTTCTGCATTTTTAATATGAGGGGAAGGGTGGGAAGTCCACTCCACTTCACACTGTGGTGGAAACAGAGGGGAGCAACAATGTGTGGGAAGGGGGTACAGGAAATAAAGCTATGGCAGGATTTGATCTAAGGTCAGTGAGGGAGTACATATCGCCCTACTGAAAGAGGGTGTAACCACTCTGCTATCTCGCAAGCACACAAAATTTAAATACATTTCAGTGATGCAACCCTTCAATTGGGTTAAACAAACAATGTATCCAAACTTTAAGTAGTTTGATAAGCTCCTTCTGTCTGCTTTTACAAATCAGGTGGGTTGTATTCATAATTCATCAACATGGGTCAGGCTGATGATCTTGTTGACTTAACATTTGGCCTGACATTTCAGCCCTGCTCACGCCTGTCATTAGCTCTCACCACACGCCACCTCATCAAAGACAGTCACACAAGAGAGGAGTGTAATTATTACACCTCATGAAGAATAGTAAAAGCAATAGTTTGTTCATTTGGTCATTTTGACAAACACATTGCAAAGAGAGGGAAGGAAGCTCAGGTATAAATACAGATACACACTGGAATCCAGCATATACACACTTACACAAGCAAACCTTCTAACCCACCAAACAGAAGCCCAACCTTCAGCCTAACCTGTCTTGCAGTAAATGTGTATCATCAGCCATCAACCAGCACATCGCTAATAGCAAACGAGTTGGTGCCAAAAAATGTTGCCGCTCTAGAAAAACTGGAGCGGCAGCACATTTCAGCCAATAACAACACCACCATGTTGATTCCGGCAGGGTGATATTGGATGATATTGACTGTTGGGACTTCTCAAAGTCATTTTAGAACCAAAGCAAGGACACCGACACGCACCTCGTGCACATATCACGCACGCAGTAACAACAACGCCAGGCTGATCGGAGAGCACACAATGAACAGGGGAACGGAGGTAGTGCATGCCGACAATCTCCTTTCTGTGGGTGACAGCTCTCCATCAGTCTACATCAAACAAGTGTATACATGCAGACACACACATACACACACTGAAGTATACACTCTAACTGATTGGCTAGAGAAACCTGTTTCAACCTGTCAGCCAGTTGGACATAATAGAAGACAAAATAAACTGTCCTGTGTGCTGTGTGTTTGTGTGCGTGTGTGTGTGTGTGTGTGTGTGTGTGCGTACTAGACTCATCAGCTCAGTAATTGATGGTCATCTGTCATAGCACTGTGTTGATAATCTTCTTTGGGACAGGGTTTTGTCTGAACAAGATGAACAGCAGCCTATCTACTGTATCTGGAGAGACTAATCTGTGTTCTCATTTACTCAAGCACAGACAGTGACAGAGTAAAAATGAGATGAATCGCAATGAAGGCTGTCAACAGGATCATCTTGTGTGATAAGAAAAAATATAGATCGCACTCACCTGCGACTTGAACCAGATCTGCAGTGGTCACGTTCTTGGGGTTGGGGCCAACTCTGAAAGTCAATGCAGGACCCAGGACACTGTTGAAAACCAGCGGAGAAAATGGAGAGTTTTATTTGAAGGGATAGTAAAGCTCACCTTTGGTTTTATATCATCAGCAAAAGCAATAAAGAGATGATGGATAATTGAACAGTGTTTCCAAATGTGATGAAGCAAAAATATGCAGTGCATGTAATTCATGAGGATGAGGGTTTAAAACATTATATATATATGCTTATTTGTCGCTGAGAGTTGGAGACAGAAACTAGCTACAAGCTATGTATTTCTGCAACCTATTCGTTCCTCCCTGTGCCTATATTCAACTCTGTGTGGTCAGGAGTCAGCAACAGACTTCTCTCCCTGGAGCAGAATAAATGTTTAAGGTCTATGAGGTTGGTCATAAAATGAATTCTAACATCCCCACCAGACTTGGCAAGAACTCCCAACAGTGGCAAGAAAATAATAGTGTATACTGAAGCAATGTGTAAAGAAACAATCTTAGTCATGTCTACTGTAAATGCCAAATGAAAAAAAATCTCTACATACAGTTTATGAAGCTTAAAAGGGCTAAAAACCAAAGTGATGTAATGTTGGAGGGCTATCTTTCAAAACTGGGTTTGACACTTAATAAGTGATCCCTATGAATGATGAAGATAAAGTCAGGGCATGAGTGAGAATCAATGCAGGAGTGACATGCAGTATTCCCTGAGTTTTAAGAAAATCCAAACAGGCCACTTAGTGAGAATAAAGATATGCCAAAACTGAGCAATGAGTTCTACAATGTGCAAATTTTCGTCTCCATTAAGTTCTTTTAGCCTATAATTTATCAGCAAGTGTCTCATTCTCTGAAAACCAGCAAAACATTTGCAAATGAAGAGCAGAAATTTTCATTTTAATAATTTTTTGCCACTAAGTGTGAGTTTTCTTGTGCAGAGTTCTGCTTCATTCGGACTTATTTAAAAATACTGACACTCATTTGTAGAAGATACAAATTAATTTGTATTTTTTTTCTAATACAATTTTATAACTTAAAATAGACTGATGTAATTCAATAAGGTAACAGGGATTTTTATGCATGTTTCCTTTCAGTAATACTGGGAAAATACTTTCTCGGCATAAAATTGAAATTTTAAGGAAAACACGGAGCTGCCATTAAAAGGCTGACATTTTTCAAACTATGCTGCCATGTTTCAGATATATTTAGATGTATTTTCTATACATTTTATAAATGTGTTATATACAACATCCGAGTCCAAGGAAACAATTTGACATTTTCAGACATCAAATGAGAAGATCAGTACCACTCCCATATCTGTACATTAAATATGAAGAGCCATGAGATCATTAGTGTAGTAAAGCTAATAATTAAACAAACAAAATATTCTACATCAATAAGGGAGATCTGTTGTTGCTTTTGCACAGGACCTGGCTAGCTGTTTCCAGTTGTTATGCTAAGCTAAGCTAACCTGCAGCTGAATGTAGCTTAACTATTAAAGTAGCATGGTATTGAACTTCTCATCTAATTCTTGGAAGAAAGTGAAGCAAAATGTCCAAATATTCCATTAATTTGAAAATGCTAACAGAATTAATTCATTAAGAATTTGAAAAAATGTTTCTAAAATGTTATTTCTCAACACATGTGTATAGATGAAACTTAAACAGTAGCTTTCCAGACACTGTGTTGTGATGTATGGATGTATTGTAAAAGCACCAAATGACTAAATGTAAATGTAAATGAATACTGACTTTTACTGGTAGCTGACAGTAACAAGTGACTCCGAACACACACAGACACACACACACACAGACACACACACACACACACACGGTGGGTTGAGACGTCTACTTTTCCCGTCCTTCTTCTAGTCCTAAATCACAGTCTACAACAGCACATCATCGCGTCTTAGGTGTTATGTCCTGGAAAGTGTACCACCATTTTAGTGTACTTCCTGCCAGACTGTATGACAAAGAGGCAGATTCGTCAGACTGCAAGACTGCTTTGACCCAGACCCACTCACCATCAGTCAGCCTGCAACAGAGGCGGCGACATTCGCTCAGCCAGGAGCAATATATGAGCCAATACTGCCAGACAGACGGACCCAGCCATGCACCGATGCATTTGTGAGCATGAGCTCTCTCTCTCTCTCTTTCTCTCACACACACACTTACACACACAGAGCTCTGAAATAAATACGTTCTTCTCTAATGCCTTCACCTGGGCTGTGTTTGCTCTCTTAAATGTCAATATTTCCACAATCTTTACCCCTGCCTCCATTCACCCTGGTCGAAGGTTTTCTGTCAGAGATCTTGATGCATCTCAAATTGAACTGACATGATTCTTTTCTTTTTCTTTCTTTTTTTTTTTTTCGAAAGCCACACAAACCTTATTTAAATTTGAAAGGGGAAAAACACCGCCACAGTTGTGAGATGAAGTTAAGATAGATAAGTTATCTAGAGGAGTTCACACTGTCTCCTGTGTTATCGGATGTGTAAGCTTGGACTCCATATTAGCTCTGCTGGTGGGACATGATGAGTGTGTGTGCAAGCTGTTTGGCGGGATATTGGCAGGGTGTATGTGTATGTGTGTGTGCCTGCAGAGACTGAGTGTAAGAATGGCCTTCTGAATGTGTGTCCCACTCCCCCTAGTGTTTCTAACGAGTAAAACACTTACGTCATTTGAAAAAGGCACATATTATCTCCTGCCCATCATCATCCATAACTGCTATTTAAAATGAATTTCTCTTGAAAGGAGAATATTCCGTGGTGATTACTGCAGCAAACATAATTGTGTTCAGCATCTGAAAATCTTCAACATCGAAATGTTCAGCCTCCTCATATACTTGCTTTGAAATTCATCTCTGTCTGCCTGTTGTCATATTTGAGTATCTCTTCCCCCATCTCCCTATCAGAGCTCATCAGAGCGAGCAAGCGAGAGGGAGAGAGCGGCCCCCGAAGCAGGTTGGTGTGCTCTGACCCAGCTCTCGTACTTGAGCCGACTCATATTCAGACACAGGCTTTCAAACACTCACCTGACGTGGTCGCACAGCAATGGGCTTGCGTCACGTCCTCCATCCCGGCTATTTCTAAACTAATGGATTTTCATTACTTTGTAAAAGAAAGGAGAAACGAGTCCAACAACGTGAAAATACTGTTATCAATACGAGGTGTAACACAGTGTAGACGCTTCATTTGAGACACCTGTCTGCTGCTTTTATAGTAGCTATAATTATTTGAATCCACTGGCTACTAGTCAAACATATATGCTGTTGTACAGCAATATAAAAAGAATTGGATTCACTTCAACCAGCTACAACATAATAATGTCACACTACATGTTAATGCAGCAGTTTTCTAACAATGCAGGCCTAACATCAGAAGAAACTGAGTGAACTGAGCCGTGTATGTGTGGCAGGTTTAATTTGAGTTATGAATTTGTAAAGATGGACTATTTGTAATTCACTGTGTACATGTGCCGCACTGTTTGAAAACTTCTTTGTTTGCACTAATAATTTGTTAATAATATACAGGTAATACACATATCTATCTATACATATGTATGTAAGGGGTACTTTTGCATAAATGACTACTTTTCTTTTTATACTGTGTGCCTTTTGTTGATTAGAGCTCTGTACTTCAACATTTTGAGTGCAGCAATTGTTGCTGTGCTTGTTCTGTACTTAAGTACACTTCCGCCACTGGACACTGTATAGTGCTGCAGTATAATGTCACCTACTATCCATCAGCTCCCAGATAACAACATTAATCACTATGTGCATCAGGAGCTGATGAGTGATGTGAAATGACGGGTGTAATAACAAGATTAACTCAATCAGCGCCGGGCCTGATGACGTATATTCTCATACGTGAGAACAGTGGAGTTTGGATTTAAAGATGGAAATCAGAACATCTCCATGAATACATGTACTTCAAGGTCACTGTGTGTATTTTCAGTGTTGAACAGTAGATATGCTGTCAGACAGCTTTCTCTCTCAGTAGCTATTATCCAAGCCAGAACACTCTGTATCTACAGTTGCAGAGCAGCTATAAACTGCAGTGCACTGGCTTTGGTGTTCAAATGCTGCGGGTGTTGCTGAACCACCCAGACTTCACTTCTCCTGCAGGAGCGTCTTGAAAGGTTTGTCAGATCTTAGGCGAACACATCTCTGCCTCCTACATGGTCTGACACCAAATGTACAGCATAACCGGGCTAGAAGCACAAACCAGCCTGGGTTCAAGGACAGTTTGTCCGCTCATTAATATATTAACTGGCTCCTGTTGGGCTACATTGTCTAGTGCCAGTTCTTGATCGACTGCTGATTCCCTTTCTCTAACTGAGAGTCGTTTGATGGCTCGACTGCTTTCTCTCTGACAAAGATACAGTGACAGTAGTAGTGAGGCAGTGTTTTGAATACAATGGAGACATCAGTATGTGTCTGGAGGTAATTAAGCCTGAGTTCTCTGCCTGTGAGAAGTCAAACACTCCAAAAGGTCAGAAAAACAACAAACTCCTAGAGCTGTTGGCAGCGTGGCCCAAAATTTTCACACAAGTAGATCTTGTAACATCTACACAATCTTTACTTTATTTTCCCAAGTTGAAAGGCAAAACACAAAACAGTTTCACATAGTTTAAATGTGGGCATTTAGCATACAGCTTGTGAATATTATTAGTAACAATGCTTCGGCCTGTACATACGAGAGCTGTGTGAGGTCTGTGGCGTGGAGGTCCAGCTTCTGTGTCAGACGCTCCAT
Organism: Helostoma temminkii; assembly: GCA_900302695.1. Lineage (NCBI taxonomy): Eukaryota > Metazoa > Chordata > Actinopteri > Anabantiformes > Helostomatidae > Helostoma > Helostoma temminkii. The sequence goes on from OMLM01003568.1 coordinate 47,240, forward strand.
GAGGTCCGAGCCCTGATCATTGGTGAGAGAGCTGGGGGAGAAACACACAGATAGATGGGCGTCACATTTGGAGGTCCATACCCAGTCAAGATACAAGCAACCATTCAGCCGTTAAAATGCTATTTTTTAGGCAGATACTGCCACAATTCATACCCACAAATGGGTCATTGCACACAAGCAAAAGCTACGGTTGTCTGAATGGATGTACTGCACACATGTACACACCAGCCGACAGACACACAGGCACTCACAAACACAAACAAACACACAAATCACTGTGCCAAGGGAAAAGGGATCAGCTGCCTCTTCAGGCTTGGTAAATCACCTGCTTTTTTCCAGCAATGAGACAAACAATAAGGTGCAAATGGAACCTGCATGAGGTGTAATGGCTGTATCATATGACCGCGCCTTTCTCTCACTTTCGCACTCTCATCTCTCTTTTTCTTTGCCTACAATCACTTTTTCTTCTCACGCGTGCACACATGCTCAAAGTAAAACATGATAACACAGGGCACAACAACATGCACGCGCCCTCACAGTGAGATGAGAATAATAAGGTGCAAATGGAATGGAGGTGAAGTGTAATGGTGGTCTGATAAAGCCATGCCTCATCTCAGCTCAGTCCGTGGCTGCTCTCTCACTCAGAGAGTAAATCGCCAAGGAAATAGACCAAACAAAGGCAATCTGCAGGACAACACGCTGGATGGAGGAAATGAGAAGGCCATACACACAAACACACACAGAAAGCTTCTTCACTGCTGACAGCTTAACCTGGAACCACTGAGACTGCCAAGTGACTGCAAGGTGACATGCACCAAAAAGTCATGGATCATAATGAGACATTGTTTGAATCTTGTGACGACTCCAACTCAGAGAAATGTGAAAAAAACTGGGAAGCAATTCCAGGCAGCACTGGATACTCACTGCATCCTTTTGTCAGCTACTGAGCATCTTCATAAAGTTTAAAAACTGATTTTTACAATTGTTTGATATATTCAAGTTAAAATATATGAAGAGGTATCTTGTTTATCTTTTAGGCCACGTTACAATAGCTTTTTGTTAACAGAGCACAAAACAGTGTACTGTGCATTAATGGCTGATTCACTCCACCGTTGAGAGAGTGGGTGGTTCTTTTTTCCTCCACTTTTGAGGGGCTTTGAAAGTTAAAGATTCACTGAAGCAATTCCAAACACGTTTGCATCCCTCTGTGGTAATTCTAGCAACTGGAGAGCTCCAGGAGTGACTTGGTTGTTGATGCTAGCACTTTTTCCCTTGGGTTCCTCTCTGTCTCTTTTTCTTCTATCCTTACCTTTCCACTCCACCCTCCACATACACACACACACCAACCCCCACCTTCCCCCTATTCCCCAAGCCCTCCACTACCACCACCACAATGTCAGGAGCTGTCAGATAAGCAGGTTTGCGTAGCCTCACTGCAGGGTACGGATGAGCTGGGGATAACAACCATGCAATCATGAGGTCTGCATTTCCTGCAGACCTCTATAGACCAACTATAGGTGTCTGCTAGGTGGGCTGAGAATAGACAAGGAGGAGAGTGTGAAGATATTTCACTCAGAAGGTGACCTCTCTTTCCAGTGGCACATAACCGACTATAATGTGTGTTTACGTCTTAATCTGTGTTCCTATATATGTGGCAATAAGGTGACACAGATTGTACCCATCGGACCTTTATGAGTCTACGTCTCCAGAACTGGTGAAGGACAAGCCACTGACACTGGACTTGATAATGCCATAAAGGGATTTGGAAGAAGGCCAGGGGCGCATACACAGTCGATAGGAAGTTATCTTTGCTGAGTGAGAGGTGAGCAAGACGGAGAGACGGAGAGAGAACGTGGCTATCCTTCCTGACAAAGTGTCATCATTAAAACTGTAATACAGCACAGTAATACCCACACACTGAGCGATTTATCACCCCTACTATTGTAATCAGGTACAGCACACACTAAGGATTTCTAACAGTATCCTCTTCCACAAGGAAATGAAACAGGAAGATTCGTGAAAGACAGTTTTAGGTAACTACACAAAGTAGACACACGTTTTGTATTAAGTTATGTAAAATGATTTTTAAAGCTGGTTCAAAGATGCACTGTCAAGTGCTGAGTGGAGCAATAACCTGCACTATCAAGTCTGCAGATAATAACATTTAGAAATGAGAAGGAGGCTTTTACGAGATTATTTGTATTGTGTGTACCGTGGGTTTTTGTCTACAGTAACTAATGTACCAGAGGTTACTGACATACAGAGCGCTAATGTACTGAAAGTGTCAACAGTGTAAAATAGAACTACAGCTAATGCAAATGCTAATGTTCATACATTTGAGTCTACATCTACGATATGTTGACAGCAACTGCTTTGTTTTATTCTATACTATATAATTTAATGCAATGCTGTTCTCTTTTATTTTGTTTTTTTCATATTACTGTTCACAGATTTAAGTTCATAGCATTAACCAGTGCATTTATAACCCAGATTAGCATGTATACAAATACATAAACAAATAAACACACAAAAAACACACAAAAGTGTTGTTTGGTCAAAAGTGTAAGAGTTCAAGCTGTTACTCAAACTGCTACCAAACCCATTTTAAAGAATAATAATGAGTCTTGGACAGACACAGTCTAATTACGTAAGTTAGTAGTTATCTGTGTAAAAGACTATATGTAATTAAAATTCTGCCTTTTGTGTGAACATCATTATTTCTAACCATAAAGTAATGATTTTGAATATTACAATTTATAATGGTAGTATAAAATACTACGGCTTTACAAATGGCTACATATCATAATCATTCTGTGCATTATGATTTAAAAATGTCATTACAACCTCATCATAGTTATACTGATATATAATAATGACAATAACAATAATAATGTGGATCATACTCACTCGGAACCAGTGATAATGTAGCCAAAGTGTCTGTCCTTCCCTCTACTGGAGAACTCCTTCACCCCCACGTGGACCAGCTGAGTTTTGACTTTCATGCCCTTCTTCTGTGGCTCCTCCAGCTCTTTCTTCCCTGCTGGGGCCTGAATCTTCTGCATCCACCTCTCGATGTCAGAGTCCACCTGTGCGTCAGGCCCCTCTGCACCACCAGTTAATCGCAGGGTGGAACCTTCCTTTCCAGGAGTGGCCATGGTCGTCTCCTCCCAGTGGTGGGGCACAGCAACTTGGCCCTGCATCGTCCGGCTCTGGACATTCTCCAGTCCTATTTTCTGGAGGGGAGCTGGATGCCCACTGTTGACCTCTGGAGCATTACCAAATGGCTCCAGGTTGAGGTAGTCCAGCAGCTTGGAGAAGAAAGCTGCATGCTGTGTTAAATCAGATTTCGCTTTAGAATATGAAATAATTTAAGTTTATTTTATTTGTGTTTTACATGTAGCTTCTTTTTTGAAGAGAGTTTATTACATTCTGAGGCAACATTAATTAAAGCATTTAATAGAGGTTTCAATTCTATTACCATATAAATCAGTGTTGAATTCACTGGCATTTCTGAGCACTGGCCCAAGGTCTACAGACACCCCTTTCTCCAACAAATTATTGAAGGGTACATTCTATGGTGCATTTGAATTCACATTGCTTAGCCAACACTCAGCAAAGACTCTGCAATTGGTGCTTTGCTTTCAATATCTAATAATTTAACAGTAAATGCTATTGTGCACAACTTTCAAATCATCCCTTTTTGAGGCAGCATTCAAAAGTGAATAAAGTGTAAGTTTGGACATGACTCGCTCCCTCAGAAACCAATTTGTAGGTTGAGCAGAGTAATTTTAAATTCACCTTGTCAACAGGCTCTTTGTCTGCACCTTCTATTTGTTGGCCTGGAAACAAACACAATATATGTGAGCAGGTTGTGTGAAAATTGAAAACGTCTTTTCTATTTAGAAAAGAAACAATGAGTATGACTCAAACTCAACATTTGGCAATGATTTATATGAGGATTACATAAACAAAGCATCATTAAAGCATTTATAGATTTCTAATGTCGTATAGACTTATATATATGACAGAAAAATAACACATAAGTACTCCGAATACTGCCAAATTTTATTCTCTACCTCAGCAGCAAAAACACCCACCTTTCTGTTTTACTATCAGAGTGTCTTTCTGGTTTGAGTCCTGCCCTTTGTCTGATTTCAGGGCCTGGTCCTGATTCAGCTGCATGGCTGCCAGCGGCTCCCTGTTACCCTCCATGTCCCCCCTGGAGTCAGCAGCTCCTGGTGCTGGCTTGGCCCCAAGCACAGGCCGCTCCTCATCCACCTCCTGCAGAGCTCCTGTGATGACTTCAGCCAGCTGGTCCAGGTCTTTTCCCATCAAAGCTTCCATGTTGATGCTGTGCCTTCCCAGCTGGTTCACCACATTCTGGATGAATTGTTCTGGACAGAGAAGAGAAAAATGAGAACCCACAATCACAGTAAATGCATTTGAACACATTTAAAACAGACTGAAAAAAAACACATTTCCCTGAAAAATTAGATAAACAAACAAAGTTTTTCCTGCAAATATAACAGCCAGAGAATGAAATGAAACAAGTCATAAAGCAAGCTGACTTTACCGTCCATAATGCTAAGAGGCTCTTTGGCATTCACTCGGTTTGAGCCAGCCTTGAACAGCAGTCTGTCTAGATTAGGCCTCTGGATTTTTGAGCCAAAAGCCACCTGAGGCTGCAACTCTGCATGGTCCCTTGGAGGTGGCTGGATGTTGCTGAGGTAGTGAAGCTTTCCTTTGGGCCACACAGCCTCTCCACCTGGGGTGCCCTCCTGAGCACCTGGTGCCCCAGCTAGAAGCCATTCCAGATGGCTGGAAAACAGCTTGCTCCTTCCCGGGTCCTGGTTGGAGTAGGTTGTACTGAGCTTGGGGTGCCTGCCCTCCCCACTCTGGGTGACGACTTTGGTGACAGGAGGTTGTCCAGCTCCTTTCTGAAGACTGTAGACAGTGGTCTCCTTCCAGCCCTGTTGGGGTTTTGGCTGGCTGGGCTGAAGCTTGATGTCTCCATTCTACAACACAACAATCACACTTAGCACATCAGAAAATTGTTCACACAGTATATCAAACATTATTTTCATAGCCATGCAGCTAGCTTGGCTATACAAATGGCTGTCTGATATTCAGTTGGCCTATACTAAAACATCTCAACAACTATTGGATGAATTCAAATTTGTTGGGCATTTTTCACAACTTTCTGACATTATATAAACTAAACAAAATTAAAATAAAAAATTGTTGCAGCTCTCTTTCCTACTGTACGTCTTTAAGACAATTAATGTTAAAATGTTTACACATTTATGAATTAACATGTGACTGTCTGTGCTTGCTAACTCTCCAGACTCTGCCCTTCCTACCCTATTTTCCCACAACTCCTGTCACCTGATTCATTTCCATGTGCTTACCTGTTTCATCTACTCAACAACCTTTACTTTACTAGAGGTTTGCAGTATGCCAAACCCATTGCCAGACTTCTGTTAAACCCTTTCACCTGTTATTAGGCCTCACCTGACTTCTTGGACCTTACCTTTCCTGCCTCTCATCTGGATTTCCACTCAGACTCTGGCCTGTAGTTTGGACATTGTGCTTTGCCTGCGACCCATTTGGACCGCTTGGTTTGCTCAGTACAAACTCTGCCCGAATTAAGGCTTATTAATGACTTTCATGTTTGGGTACCGGCTACTATCTGAACTGTATTCAGGTCTTCTGTATTGTCCTGACTCTTTCAGTTAGCTGTAATAAACATGAACAGTTTGCTCAGACTTTTACTTTCTATACTGCACTTCTGTCTTGTTATCTCCTTTTCTAAACAGTTTTTGTTGAGTGCTAATTATTGAATGCTAGCATGATAAAGCACATGCTAGCATGTCTCCAGTTAAAAAAAGTCACTAGAATAGCTGTGGATTGTTATTGTTGGTGTGTTTATTTCTGTAAAACTAAAATGACAACATTCATATGATAAATCTTCAACCTAGCTTCACATGTGCTGTGCGATTTTCCCCATAAGAACATTAAATGGGTTGTACTGGGTCAGCATTGTTGTGACAGCCTTTAGTATAAAAAGAGAAGGAACTTGGGCTTGACTAGACAGGACAGGATATGAATAGGGATTCTAGATCAAAGACAACTGCCCTTGGAAATTGCATTATGGAAATCAGAGATGAGATAGTGTCACTCAAAGAATAATTTCATGCACTTCCACAACACACAACAAACTCTAAAAGCACATCCCCTCTGTCAGAGAAGTAACAGCACTCCCTTATCGAAAAAGAAAACATTATTAGTCATCTGATTTCAAAGTTTGCCACATGAGTTTCTATTTGACACACAATGAATTATGCATTTACATTACAATGCACTGGTACACAGGCAATTTGAGGACTTTTCACCATTTGGCATTGCATGTGGCATCAATATTGGCACCAAAATGTGTTGTTCTGTACCAGGAAAGGAAGTCATTCTTCTTGTCTGAATCATGAAGGCCTACGCTTCAATTCAGCATATAGTATATCCAATCCCCTGAGCAGCATTATTATCCATGTCGCTGCGGCACTAATACTAGCTATCTCCCTTGGTGCCATTTTCTGTCCTTCAAATGTATATAGAGAAAATGTCAGTCTTTCCGAGCCAAGCATACTGAGAGGCTATAATGGCATTAATACAGCAAGACGGGGTGCTCTGCCATTCATGCTAAACATGTTTGCCTTTTTCCATCACACTACACAACAAAGGACCTCATCTCATCAATAAGGAAGGTCCTGAACTCTTCAACTATGCATTATGGCTGCACTGACACAGCAGCAGGAAGCGGCTTGGGTATGAAGGATGCTGCACACATTTTACACAAAGCTGGGGTTCCACCCTAAATATGAAAATTCAATAATGTAAAGACCTGATGGAAGATCTTTGTGTAAAAGGTTCCAAGCTCAGTGGGAGAAGTTGGAGAAGACTGAAAGTGGGAAACAAAGGCAGAGCAGGAATGAAAGACGAACCAAGCAAAAGACGGATACTGACTCTTTTTCAAAGGAACAGGAGGGGCCCTATTTAACTTTTGAAAATTTGTAATTTTGGTTTGGTTATGTAGTATGGACCATGTGTCAGCCTTAAACCCAGGCCTAAATGCCTTGTTTGTCTAACTAAACAGTGAGGCTATGACAGAAAAACACACAAAATGTCTTTAGGGTGATTGCATGGCAGTAGACCCACAGCACAGTATTTTTAAAACCTGGAAAAGCTGACATTATGCAACTGTTTTCACAACCTTCTACAACTGCTACAGGTCTATAGTGTGTACAGCCCTTACCTGGACATTCACCCCCTCTGGTTGGACTCCTGGTTGTTCACCTACTGCAGCCTGCGGCAGGAAGCCCAAACCTGACAGGTACTGCTGAAGGTTTCTGCTCAGCTCTGCCTGTGCAGGCCTCAGTTTCCTGTTTCTGGAGCCGCTGTAGGCAGTCAGGGGGCTTGGAGGAGTGGCTTGATGGCGGAGAGGGATATTTCTTAGTTTGGAGAGCTCTTTGGAGATGACCTGCTGAGTGATGTCATCCCGCCATGTTAAACCTAGAAACAAATAGGTCAGGCTGAAATATGTGCACAGTTGTTTTCACACCGTTTTAATCTTTTAAAATATATTTATTCTAATGTCTCCAAATCAGAAACTACTTCAGTGAAGACATGAAATAACCAAAGGATAGTGAACCCATTTTCAACAACATATTCACTGATGAGTACATTAAAGCAAATACTTCTCTCCAAAAACTTGACTGTCCATGTGTGAAGAAATAATTTAGCCTGATGCTAACTGGGAATAACTGGGATAATATCTCAGAATAGAAAAAAAAAATCAGCCTAAGGTCCTGTCAAAATAATAAAGTGCTGTATTTGCTAACTCTAAAATTTAAAATTTGTTAAACAGAGTTCTAACATCAGCAGGGTGGTGAAAACATCGTGTTTGCTGAGCTTATCCCTTAATTTTGGTGTACACACTCACTGGCCACTTTATTAGGTACACTTAGTTGTTGTTGAAACTGTCAGAAAGGTGATTATTATTGAGCATGTAGAGCATAGTGGAGTCGTACTGCATTATATTAAGAGGTGTTTCTAATGTTTTGATGTTTTGTGGATCAAAACATTAGAAACACCTGGAATTGAATTGGAAACCGGTGAAACTAATAAAGTGGCCAGTGAGTGCATATACTCTATATGTATGCATGTAGAGGTTATGTACCTACCATATGAGTTGTAACAAACATTTTTAAAAGATTCTGTTGTTTGTATTAGCCCTCTGAATAAGCTTGAAAATAGGTCTAAAATAAAGTCAAATTATTTCTCATCAGCTTGAAATGTTTTGATATTCAATATTCTGTTATTGACGAGTGTTTCTGCTTTCTCTACTAGGTGGTAATTGTTTCTACTGTATTTCTCTCAAGTAAACATTACAGAACAAAACAGTATAGTAAAGTAGAGGGGGTCTTAAATTGCAACACAAAAATGAAGCCATGGCTACACATTCGCAATTGCGTGTCTATGCACACATGTACAGACACGTGTGCACAGACATGTACACACACCACAGTCAGTCAACAAGCCTGGGGAGAATGTCACACTGTGTAACGCCTTGCCAACATCTCTGCTAATTGCCAACACATAGTTGGGATGCAGAACTCCTGGGCAGGGGCAAAACGGGATGATGCCAGGACCAGATGGAGCTACCCAAGCAAAAAAGATACCCAAAACATGGCCCCATTCCCAATGAGCCAAGAGGCGCAGCATTCCATCGACAAAGAGCAGAGACAAAACAAAGATATTATACTTTTTTAAGGAGCCAAGATGCTCACTGATGACACTTCCATTCTGCAAAAGCTCTTTAATGACAAAGGAATAATTATGTCGTGGTGCAGGCTTAAATTCCCAGCTGACACATACCTAACCTTTCACTGGACTCATATTAAGAATCAATGCTGCTCTTAATTTTATGGACACGTTTAAAAGCAATAAGGTAACAGCCTGGACAGGGATATGAGAAAAATGAAAGCATCAACACTGCAGAATGTCTTCATTAGCCTGGCTTCTCACCCTCAGACACTGTGTATTCTCATAGATATTCATAGGCACCAGATGAGGATCTGAGCAATGCAGAGCAGCTACAGATGCCTCCAGTCATTCTTGGCAGCACTGAATGGAGCACAAAGCAGCGTATGTTGTCACTGTTGTGGAACGCAGTCCAGCCATCCATCCGCGCAACAATGACAGTTAACTACCGGTGGCTTACCCGATGCGTGTATATTTGCTATATGCTAGGACAGTAATGATCATTTACACTATCATCAGGTGTGATGGGTAATGACCTCAGTCCCATAGGATCCATATGGTACCTGCAGTTAACTGCAGCTGATTAAATGGGTTCAGAGTAAACACGTGATATTGCCACAACAGGATGACGCTGGCTTCATTGACTGTGACACCTCTATCCCCTCTGTCACCCGGGGGATGCACTCATTTCCATACATACCATGTCTCTGTGCCTGTGATGGGCACACTTAAGGGGAAAAGGTACGCAGAGTAAATTACAGAGTCAAAATGGGCCACTTTGTGAAAGAAAAGGTGAGGAAGAAACGTGCTGGGGCCTTTACGCTTGGATTCCTCTCAGTCAACCTCTCAGCTGATTATCCTGGCACTGAGGAGATAAATGCCATGCAAATGCATCTATAAGTCCAGAGAAAGAGCAGGTCCCGTCACCAAGTGCTGTCTTTTTTGCCTGTTACGGATAGCAGGCTGTCTCAGGCAAATGCCTCAGTTAATTAACACCTTTCTATTAGTGAAACAGCAAACAAGGGAGATATTTCTGTTGGCTCCTGTATGTTTTCTGTGTGACCGTGAGGGAGGGAGAGCGAATGGGCTTTCTAAATATTCAAAACCTATTAGATGGGACCAGGACCATATGTCTTGTTCTATCATCTGGTGTTTCTGAAATGCAGATTTTCCCCTTCCTTTACTTATGTGCCCTAACTGATTTTAAAGGCTTGGAAAGTCCAAAGCTGATACATAACCATGTCAGTAACCTCCTTTACTATAATCTTTATATATATATATATATATATATATAATATAATCTTATATTGCCATTCTTGCAAAACAATTAGAGATCATCTGTAAGAACAACAATTACTATTTGCTTGTGTGTCTATTGAAGGAAATCATCTGTCTAGAGTAAACATTTCCAGCAGGATTCTTTGCAATACCCAGTTCACAGACCTAGATTGAATAAAAACTCATCTCCTCATAACAGCTCAAGTTTTCAAGCAATATGTTAGTATGTCAGCATATCTGTTCTTTCCTTTGCCATCTAGCAACGTTGTCAAGGAACAGACAGAGAAGAATACAAGAAGAAACAACAATAGTTTTGTTGCTTGTCTGTCAAAGAAAACGGGGAGCAAAGTAGAACCAGGAGTAACATGTGAATTCAGTAGTACTGAATAACATTGTGTCAGTTTGTGGTCACTGATTCTCCCTGACTGACAATTCCTGTCAATGGAGTTAATGCAAATGTCAGAATGTATCATCATACTTGACTTGTCTGTACTATGAGAGTATCTGCTGCTCTGCACAGGACCAGGAGGTCAATAGACTTCAGGTTACTGTAGTTTAATGTGGTCTGTCAACAACACCAACGCTGCCGTATATGATTCTCATCTAGTGAGCTTGACAGTACACATACTATCTCACATAAACAAGTTCTGAAATAAAATATGAACTTTTCTCTTTTTTGCAGATGCCTGCAGGTGTTTTTGCTAAACAAAAAGCTAAATCTTCCAAGCTTTTCATTCTTGGCTTATGTAGGTGTTTTCTACAGGGAAATAAGTGGACAGGTAAAACAGCAATTTGATTTAAGTGCTCAGTTGTTGTAATTTCAAAACATCTATACAACAGTAAAGCACACAAGGATGAAGAATAATAGACAGGCAACAGATTTTGGCAAACATAAAGGTATTAAACACTCTGTATTTGGTTTTGAGGAACCAAATTTTAATGGTACATTTAACTCACTTAACTCACAAATACACATACACTAGGTTCATAATGGGTCCCTGAATTTGGTCATAATATATATTGCTACTGGAGGTTTGCAGTTTTAATTCTAGTAGATGAAGACAGTTATACTACAGTTTTGTAATTGTGTTGTTTGCGTACAATATTGCTCTAACCACAACCCCATGCACACCACTTCAGTATGTGAAGAATCCAAAGACTGACCATTTTGATGTGCCTGGTTACAGCTTCTAAGATACGATCATTTAGCATATTGTAAATTCAATTAATTCAGTTGAATTACTGAATTAGCTCCTGTGGGCATCTCCATACAATTCCCGTCTGCACAAACACATACACATTTAGCAGAGCCATAATGATTTCAAAACAATATGACAGCAGCCTGGCTATGAAATGTGCACACACACTGTGGCTGCACACAGTGAATACTAAAGTTGCTCAGCTTTGGCTGCTGTGTAATATAGAAGTCATTTGCAGTTGGATGACAGTGTCTTGCATTCAAAAGGCATTGTGGTGAAAATGTAACACTAGACAATGTGCTTTTCCAATGGGGACATGTCCAGACAACCCAAGCCCTTTTATAAAAGGGTCAATTTCTATTGATCTGTATAACATTGGTGTTGTGCAGTGAGCAGAGATTGCGTGATTTCTACCTGCATCTCTGATGCAAGATAAAGAGGATTTTAAATCGATTCCATTGACGTTCCTCCCCCTTTTTTTCTCCTCTTCATCTCTTCAATTTAGGTTACAGTACAATGGCCTCAATAACCCTGTCTGGCCTCTAAAAAAGTGTTCCTCACATCTCGGAGATGACACTTCAATAGCCGTTGAGCTGATAAGAGTAACATGCCACTAAGCATTAACAGTGCATTGTGGACTCACCTGAAGATAATACTCTGTGTCTGAGGATGTGATTCTACCCAACAGAAAAGGGGGAAATGATTCAAAGTGATGATGTCATGTCTGCCGTGTCTGTAAACCAGTGTCTAAAAAACACAAGGTCAGAGTACAAGTCTTGGTGGTGAAATAATCATCTAAAGAATGAAACACCTTGTAAAACGGTGCAGGAAAAGTTACACACCGCATCTCTTCTCATCCTCCTCAGTCTCATTTGTTTATTTCTAAGCAGTAATTAGAAGAAATGTGTGGTCTCGCCTGGCTTAATATTCATCACTGCATTTTTTTCCCCTCATTTTTTGATTTCCTCTGGCTGACTGCTTACTCTTAATGATTTTCAACACTGGTTCACGGCTGTTAAAAGATATTAAGCTCAGAGTGGCCTGCAAAACCAATTATGTTAGGAAGGCTGATGTTTGTGGTCATGGTCTGTGTTAAAGGTTTCTACTGCCCCCTGGTGGATTATAACTATGGTTACAGGATGCTGAATGTGTCTCACAAGGACACTTTACATATTTGCTTAGTAACACTTCATTTAACAGTCCTGAAATTTCACTCATATTTCCTAAAATGGTTCGTTGAAAGATCCTCGTAATTCTTTGTAAAACTAAAAAGAAAATATGGACTGTTTCACTTACTGCTTATGCTAAGAAATTACAGACTGACAAAACTAATGCAAGGCCATTTGGTTCATATTTGGTCCAAAGGCATTCAAGCTATTTTTCCTAAAATGGTGGCATCTTACAAAGTCATAAAACAGGCGAGCCAGAGCCATTTGTTTCACACTTACAGCAGTGGATACATAACAGCAGACTGAAGGCTCCATTCATTTCTATCTGTTGTTCACACTGTAACAACAATCAGCAAGAGAAGGCTCTGTTCTCCACAACCAACACACGACATGAATATAAAGTCTGCCATAGACAGAATTAATGAGATGTGCTCATCAGACTCCTAAAATGTGTGTTAGCAAAAAGAAAAACTCAGTGTGGATCAGGGCTGGAAAGCTAAACCGCTAATTTTTAAATTCCTTGATAATGAGCTGTATAGTAAGTTGTGTTATAAAGACGTAGCCTATTGCAACATTAGTACATTAGCTGCTGCCATTGATTGAGTGGGAGAGACTGTCTGATGCGATTAAACTGCACACCTCTCAGTTACTCATCCACAAAATTACCTCTAAATGTTCTACCAGCACACAAGCCAGTTACATTGGCTGCTGGAGTTTGGTGATGATGGCAAAACAATTGCCCAATATGAGTCAAACGACCTGTTCTAGCTCAATGGTAGTGCTATGCAAGCCAACGAGACAGCTTGGCTTATTTGGCTTGCTTCACACAATGGCAGTTGACAAGCATTTGCTGCAAGCCCTGCATTTGACTGATAAAAACGGATGAACAAAAAGACAAAAATGGACAGTCAAGAAGGCAGTATACCTCTGTGAGCCAGTTTCTGTAGGAGGATCCTCAGGCGTTGCAGAGCAGAGGAAGAAATATCGTATGTGCGCAGGTCCGCACCAGCCAGTTCCTGGCATCTTCCAAACACTCCATCTACAGAAGAAGAAGGAAATTGTAAACAGGTTCATGAAAGATGTGTTTTTAGGCATAAAATGACAAACACACACAAAACCAGTTTTCCAGCACACCTTTAACCTGGCATTGTGGTGTTGTAATTGTAGGTAGCACCTGCAGTGTATTCACACCTCTAACTTCCTGTTCTGGGGGATCTAAAGGCTGACATTTCTCCTCTGACAGCCCCACGATAAGCAGCCGTTCATGGCAGGAAGGACTTTATCTTGGACCCCGGTAATCTCCCTATCAGCAGGCCTCCCGCCTCACTCAATGTGGGTTGCTAGGCAACCTATGCCACGGAGTCCCTATCAGCCTCCAATTCAATGGCTGGTCTAGACCTCTGAAGGATGCTGAGGCTCAGAGGGTCAGAAAGCAGTGCGTAGATGTAGCGTCTGGAATATGAATGGCCCGCATCGCTGTTTCTCAGCTGTAGAGATAAATCTATGCATCCTCTTTGTGAAACTCACTAAATGAAAGTCTGTATTGCAAATGATCTTTAAAGATGTATTCTGCACATTCAAACTGGCTTATTTTGTCTATGCCTGTGCATTCATACTGCCACATGAGAGTATGTGTAAGGATGCCACTGTGATTAAATGAGAGTTAATGATGTGAATCAACACTTGGTCATGCACCATAGCCTCCCATTAATTAGCCCCAAGTTGTTGGACATTGGCAGCAAACATCAATGGTACGATTGATGCTCACTGACACATCGTCGAATGTAGAATGCACAAACGTTGATGTCCATTACATGCTGCAGTTTCCTCCAATGCCATTTTTACATGGGTGATGTAAAAATGGGTGAGTGCAAATGCCAAGATTTGTGGTCAATAATGTCTTGTGGTCTTTGCTGTGATGAAACATTCTGACACAGGCAGCAACATATAGAGTGCATCAAGAGCAAAAAAGAGAAATATTCATTTTTAAAATTTTATCTATTTAACATCACTAAGAATATTTTTTCATCTTTGAGTAAAAAAATAATGAAATTACAATGCCATGTTGGGTGTAAAATTGTGATGATTAGAAAAGATAATAATGTGACAGTGTTTTCCTGGCTCCCCCCTCCTTTTGCCTGTGACCTGTTAAATGACAGTTCTGTAAAGGAACAGGCTGGTGGGAGACAGAGAAATCGCGTAGACAACACAGTACACTCGGGAGTTATTTTGAGATCTCAAGCAGTGCAGAGGAAATCTTCCCACCTACAGAAGCACAGATCGTTACAGACATCTCTGACTCACAAGACGTCATGTGTTACTCTTTGCCAACAACACGTCTTTTCTATAACAGGTGACATGGTTAATACTATGGCAAAATAAAGTTTGAAATTCTAGAAGGAGCTAGAAAATATTATGTAAGAAAAGATGAGTTGAAAATAACACATTATGTCTGATGAGCCTCACCCCTTACTGGTTTCCATGAAAATGGCCACAATTAATGGTCATTATATTTCCCTTTTAAACTGAATGGATAAAATAATCTGCAATGATTTTTATTCTGAATGTAAAGTCCTGATTGACACTAAAATTATTAGTGAGCTTTCTTATGATCTAGGGATAATTTTCAGACTCACAAAGGTCCCTTGTTGTGCCATGCATTTGCATGCAAGCTATTGTTTAGTGTCTCATGTACAGATGTACCAATCTGTACATTCTTCAGTGAACAACAGGAGAACAAGCTGTTCAGGACAGGACACAGCAGTCCATCTGCACCTGAAAGACAAGGGTCACTCCTTTGAAGACAGCAATGTTCATATTCTGGACAGGAACTGGTTCAAACAAGGTGTCAGAGAAGCTGTTCACTACAGAACTGAAGGACCATCGTTAAACAGAGGAGGTGGCATAAGGCACAATCTAACACCACCTGGTCTCACGTGGCCACAGTGACACACAAGAAAGCCAAGTGGATCAACAACCCACAGGTGACCATCAAGTGTTAATGACTTGCTGACTCCACAGTGTTTATAAGATGATGAAGCCTTCTGGAGGGAAATGTCTTCAAGAACTAAAAAAGAGTCCAGTTGCTACTGAACAGAACCATTGGGATAACCACGACCTGGATGACTGAGAATCATCACACACATTTTTAGATTCGGATAAACGTTGACAACAAATAAATTGGGTTCTCAGGAGCTTCTTCAAAGGCAAAACATAACAGGCTTTTCTTCTGCTTTAATTGCCTACTTAAGAGCTCCAGGTATTTAACCTCTGTGGGGTCATTAACACTTTCAGTGCCATTGAACAGGGCCATTGTGCGTGTTGTTGGAGTAACATTGATTAAGATATAATTCCATGTTAAAACGTGTGGGGAGGGACAGTGCAGAAACCATAATAAAGGCCAGGTGCCTTCTGAGAGCACAAAATACAATGACCTGGGAATGGTATTTACCTGGCATGACTTAAATAAACATGCTACTACCTTTGTATCCCTTTACCCACACAGAAATTTAGTGCACTAAAAGAAAGAGGTAAAGAAATCTTTGTTTGGGAAACTAAATGTTGATTGATTTATCCAGGTGATGCTGAACCATTTGGAGCCGCATGCTCGATGAATCACAAAGCACTCTTCTGTCACTTAATACTGCGTATTAATATTGAGTTTATAAAAACAACCAACTGTGTTTTTTTTGTGGTTGATAGTTTGAACTACTGTTTTTTCTGTGTCTTGACGGCTAAAAACAACATTTGTATTTGAGGCTCAGGAGAGGCACAGCATGTGTAGGGTGCATAACAATTTGCCCACATCTGAAGGAAACAAAGTGCAAACAAATATCAATAGAATTTAATAGATTTGTCCTAGAATATGTCACAAGACAACAGATATTGCAAGATAACTACAGTATGTAGGTCTTCCTCAAGATAATATGGGGATGAGGCAAGTAGAGTAGTGGTTTTCCATTGCTCAGTGGCAAATATTAAGTTATAGATCAATTTAAGGCTTCTTCCAAAAAAATCAACTCTTAATCCATAATGCATGGAACCGGCCACAGAATCAATTAATCAATAAATCCTTAGATATACCATCCTACAAATCAGTGGCATTCTCACTAAAGCAGCATGTTGACAGGAATAAAGAAGATTTTAAGCTAAAAAGGTAAAGAGCTCTAAATCCATACATGGTTTCTCCTCCTGTGACAGACAGAGCAACAATCGGCTGCAGTTTAAGCCATTTAAACTGTGAAAGCTAATGCTCTGGGAAAACACCAGCAAACACTAAAGTTGACAGTCAGCAAAGCATTTCTGAAAGACTGTATGTTGGAGGAGAGAGGAGGACAGACAGAGGAGACAAATTAAGACATACTGGAACAGAGCTGTGCAAGTCTTGTCATGAAAATGAATTGGTCCAAATCAATGCACTAAGACCAGCCAGCTGTAGTCTGTTAATAAAGAAAAGAGCTGCAACAAAAGCTAAAATGATCAGAATATGATGAATGGAGCATTTACAGATTATTCTGGTCTTTTTTAAGTGACAATTGTGTCTTTGAAATGATAATTTCATTTATGCATGCACTGCACTCTATGTAAATACAGAAATTAATAAAGATAAACCAGACTCTCAGAGCTACATCAAACACACAGCCTATTGAATATGCCTGAAGATAAATTAGCTTTATTATTGCATTTTCATTCTTATTGACATTTCTGTTTACTTCCTATAATATCTTTATATATTTCCTTCAGAGAGGTTGTGTCTTTTGTTAAATGATTTGTAGTGTATTTCCTCATTTCCTTATTCTTTATTCTCTATTGTGTATTCACTTTGCACTTTGTGTTTGATCATTCTTGAATTTGCACCTACAGTACGTATTACCTCTGTGCGCTCTCTCTGCCTATGCAGATTGTTTAGGATTATAGATTTTGTAGAGGTTACTTAAAATGTTTATGCTGCCGTAGCACTCGTTGCAAGCTCCGATCAATAGAAGTATCTCACTGTGGATGATTCAGAAAATATTGGTCCAAGTGGAGGCATGATAACCACCAATCAATAAAGCACTATTGGTTAAGTGCTTAATATGAGACAACCAGTACCCTCAGGGAATTTGGTGGCACTTATATCCTGTACAATAGTTTAGCTTATCATAGCAGTATGGTTCAGGATGTAGTGAGTTGCATCAAATTAAGATGCATTTCCATTTCAGGTTAATAACACAACATAATGGAAATTCACCTGAAG
>OMLM01003568.1:64975-100057 GCA_900302695.1 Helostoma temminkii
CAAATGATGAATGGAGTTACCAACCTGCTTAAAATTACACAAAAATATAAATAATATAAATAAATAATATTTAAAGTAAAAAATATATATGGAAACAGAGCACTTTATTCCAAAATAGACTTTATTTACTGACCTGCTACTGTTAGCCTATAACTATTTAGGAGTTTTCATGCAAAATTTATGTGTTTTAAAGTAAAGTATTATGCAAAGATTTTTAGCGATGCTACACTATGAGGCCAGTAACTTATGCCTCAGTTTTTAAATTATAACAACTACAAACAGAAAAGGTGTTTTTTTGGCTGCTATCCTTCCACAAAGACGATTCCTGATCAAGGTTCTTCACGCTATGGAAGGATAAACTCCGCATCCATGTGAAGCTGACAGATGCTGAGACAGATCCTTGCTAGATTTCTTCCGGTATCTCAGAGAAGAAACTCTGAGAAACTTCTCATCAGTACATACTGGTCAGTACGTATCAAAAGTTGCCCCAAGAAGAAAAACCTGGGAAACAGTGACAGAGTCTTGTGTATCCGAGGCTCAGTGATGCTTCTCTCCCCTCTGCCACCCTGCATGGCAACAGCTAGGGTGACGAAGAGCATGGTTGGCCCAGACCAGAATAAACCAGGTTACTCCTTTAGGGACCTGGGGAAGAGTTGAAGTGGCAGACCTAGTTACTCCCACTCATCCTCTGTCTGTATGGTGACTGCTGCTCATCATGAGTCCAGAGAGAAACAGAGCTGAGCGTGTGCAGAGGGTTATGAAGCATCTAAATAACATCTCATTACTTGCACATTAGGTACAACATTAATCCAACATTAGTCTTTTTTGCCTGTATATATGTGTCTTTAGTTATGATAGAGCCTGTAATTACATTTCAGTGTGAGAGGAGTAATGTGAGTGCTGCTCCTTGGGCCAACAAAAAAACATTTTTTAAGTGATGGTAAAAAGATATGAAACATGGGATAATTCTCAAAAAAAAGGCATATCAGTGCATGACAGTCTAATGTCATGTAATGTAATATGAAGCCTCCACACCCACCGTGACCCTCCTCTCTGCCTCCGGGTATTTTTCTGTTGAGGTGTCAGCAATTTTCTTCAATTAGGCTACACACAGCTCCCCCCGTACCAATGCAGCCCATGTAATTAAAGCCAGTTTTTTATATTTCACTGCCGTGCTGTAATACCCTTTCCTTCACTGTTTGCTCCTAAACTGGGTTAATATGGAAATAAGGCTTCTGAATACCCCTCACTGTTACATACTCCCTCTCTGAAAAACCCATTTCAAAGCAACATTTTGGAAAATACAGGTATTTTCTTCTTTAAATAAAAACACTGATATATTTTTCAGTGCTTGTCATGGGTGTTAACCTGTGCTGTCACCTATAGGTCACGTCATACTTGCATATAATTCAATTGTCTGCGTGTGACCACCTGCCCCCTTTTGCTGGCTCCATCTTGTTTGTGAAATTGATTTTAAGATTAATCTGCAGAAAGTAAATGATGTTAACAAAATCCAAACAAAATAGAGAACCTCAAAGAACAGGCATTTAGTCATTATCCCTACGAGGATAAAAGCAAACAGATATCGAATAGCTGTAGATCCCTGGTGCACATGTGAGAGCAATACAGTATCCTGAACCACTGCTCATGTGTCAAAACCAGAATACATTAACCTTTCACGATGGTGCTGTCGTGACGATAATACTTGATATTGACATGCTATCAATTCACATCAAAATTAAAGCCTTGTGGCCGAATGCCACATTGTGGAAAAGCCCTGACATCTTCCCTCCATTAATCAGGTAACAGGTTGTCATAGCAACCCCAGGCACATCCATCCTCCATGACAAGATGGTTTGTTGGTTTGTGGGGAAAACCTGGACTGGGGAAACCTCAGCATACAAACATCTTTTCTGTATCAATCAAGTCCTTGCAGTTGGTTAGATGAATAAAATGAGACAACAGTTTTATATATGCATACGGTGCTGTGTTTCACTGCTGCAGCCGGACTTCCATGTGTTTTTCTTAAATATGACTCACATGTCTAAACTTAGCTGAAACAACTCTCCAGTCACAATCTATCTATAAATCCCAGAATGATAAAAAAATATCTAGAAAGACTTCACAGCTGCGTGGGGTCGATGACGGCTGATAGCACAGGGGTGATGTACAATATAATGAGATGTTGTGGGCATATACAACCCTCAGAGTCTGACTTACCATTGACGCAGAACTCATATGGTGTACAGAGCTCATCTTCAAACAGGCAACCTGGAGTTAAAAGTGAAACCGGAAAAGAAAATTAATACATACATTTCCTACAGTGCTGTGGAAAAGTACTTGCCATCCTTCTGATTTTTTATCACAGTTGTCTCCCCTAAATGATTCAGATCATCAAACAAATGTTTGTATTACACAACGTTAACTCAAGTTAATAAAAAATGTCGTTATAACTATATTTTTTTAGAAACCTGAGATCAATTTCATTTGCCACACCCAGGCCTGATTACTGCCAGACATGTTGAATCAAGAAATCATCATCAGTAATAGAAGCTGTCTGACAAAGTGAAGCACGCTAAAAGATCTCAAAAAGCAAAACACACATCTAATGGCCTTAAATCCAGTTGCTATACTGTCGTATGACCTTAATCATTTATGCTCAAAAACCCTCTGATGTGGCTGAATTAAAACTATTCTGCAAGGAAGAGTGGGCCAAAATTCCTCCACTGGGATGTGAAAGACTCAGTACCAGTTATTGCAAATGCTTGATTGCAGTTGTTGCAGCCAAGGGTGGCAGCAACCAATATTAGATGTAGGTGGCAGTTGCTGTTTCACATAGGGCCAGACAGGTTTAGACAGCCTTTTTTCCATTAATAAATAAAATCATCATTACTAAAATCAGTTAATAATCTGAATCATTGAAGTGGTAAAATATATGCAAAAAAAAGGAAGGTGGTCAACACTTTTTCATAGTTGTGAAAAACAATATGAATGATAACTTTACTGCTGATAAATGAGTAGTGTCATTTGACATTTTTCGAAAGTCAATTAATTTATTAAGCACAAGTGACACAAGACAAATCACATTCCAGCTTCTCAAATATATGAATTTGCTGTTTTCTGTACTGTATATTGTTATAGATCAAATACCTTGGGTACCTGGGTTTTATACTGCTGGTCAAATTGCAGTTTGAGGGTACTTTTGAAAACTGCGATTAGCATTTATTATTACTGTTTTGACAGCTATACTCTCATAAGTATCAGTGCCATCATCAAATAAACAACAACAGTAATAATAATAACAATCATAATAATAATCCTGATAAAATAAAAAGTCTTATTGTCTTATAGCTGGATTATTAGATGATGTCTCCTTTTTGTAATTCACACAGGTTAGCTGCTAGCTGCAGGGAGTTTTGGCTCTGTCATAATGACATAACAAAAGAATGTACAAACTCTTAGCAAATAAATTACATTGTTTTATATATACAAAACTTTTAGAAGTCACTTGGGGCAGAGCCAGATTTCAGTTGACCCATTTCCCCTCCAGCTAACTAGCTGCTATCTGTAGCTTCAATATGGAATATGGAAGATTATCGCAAAATGTAAATACCAAATGTAGGTATTTCCTAAAAGGCCAAACAATAGTTTAATTGATTGCCGGAATGATTTATGTGAGTCTAGTTAACATGGGAGACGAGAGAAATAGTAAATAAGTCTAGGAGTATATGGCAAAGAGCCATAAAGACAGCATAACAAAAGCTTTATTTCGTTATGAAGCAGAAGCCATAAGTATACAACCGAATGTATATAAAATGTACTGAACTGCAGTTCAAATTTAGCACAATGATGCAATTTCTAAATATGTGGCAGCTCTATAAAAGTACAGCCTAATACTGCATTAACTCAGACTGGGCCTCACTGCTAATGGCTGAGCCATCAATCATCAATTAGAATGACTTCCTCTATCCTGTCTCTGACACTAATACCCCAACTCCATGGGCAACGTTTCCATATATGAATGTTGTATGAATATTAATGAACTTAAAGCTTGGGCTAGGGCTGGGTGTTCCAGACTAATAAATGAACAGATGGCAGAAGCATTGTCGTTAGCTGTTCCCTGTGTTCATATTTCATACGTGGGAGGTTCAGCGAACAGAGGACTGATTGTTCCGCACAGGTGATCCTCCACATTTACACATTTCCAGGAAAAGACGTAGTTGAGAAAAAAAACATCTACAAGGTAAAAAGTGTTTTGCTTCTGCCTTGTGACCCAGTCAAGGTCCAAATGAGCCTATGTAGTAATAAAGAGCTTCAACAAAGAAATAAGGCACTTAGAATATAGCTTTTAAGTTTGTTAAATAAGCTTTTGACAGGCCCATACTACAGAGTTTATGGAATTTGCAGTGCTGTCAACACAGGGACAATCTGTAAACAGTAAGGCCAAGCCTAAGCCCTCTTTTATCTCCGTTATCCCCCCCTCTGCTCATCAGTAGGAGTGATGGTTTCTCTCTCTTGGCCTGGCAGCCTTGATGGACAGCAGTAAGCAGCTTGTGACCGTGAATAAAGAACAGGCTGAGTAGGCGAAGGTGAGGACTCTGTCAGACTTCCTTAATAATGAGAAGAGATAGGTGCGACAAGTCTGTTAATCAATTCACACATAAAGGAGGAAAAGGGCTGAGAGACAAACTTTTCAGCCATTACTTCTTCCTACTTTTGTCTTTTACAGCATCATAATTATTCTACTCTAATGTGCGTGGGAACTTGATTATACAGATACTGAATGCAGCCATTTTGTTTAGGAGTTGAGGGCAAATTTCATGAAATTACACCTTTCGGGGGTAATGGCTTCAGTATGTCGGCAAAATTGTTATTTAATGATGTTGAGTGAGGCAGAGCTGTAAGGTCACTCAGCCCTCTAGAACAAAAAGTCAGGATGTCCTGAACTGAAACAAACTTTTAATGTGCTGCATAGCCTGTATATAACAACCACTATACGGCCAAAATGCACTGTTAGATGACGAGAAGAATTTCTGAATTTAGATTATTTCCAAAGCAGAATCACTCTGACAGTCCTCTACAGTATATCATAGAAAATACACCAGGACACTATAGGAAACCACCAAGCACCCACTTAAACTACTGTACAATATAATAAAGCTACTCTAATCCATATAGTTTCATTAACAATGGATCAGACAAAATAGCTGCATATTCATCAGGCATAGAAAACCAACCAAACAAAAGATCCATGCTAAATTTGGATTTAGCTTGAAGTGATGGTTTGCCTAAATGAGACAGATTGCACGAGTGTCTCATAAAAACGCACAAGGAAATCCTTTTTCCCTTTATGTCTATGGAATGTTTTAATGTCTTTCAGCACGTTGTTTGCAACTTCACTGTTTCCAAAACAGTGAAGTCAACAACTGGTAGATAAACATTCATCCATTATCTTTACCACTTTTCCTGTAAAGGGTCAAAGAGTTGCTGGAGCCACTCCCAGCTGTCAATGGGCAGGTACACCCTGGAGAGGCCACCAGTCTATCACAGGGCTAACATATGGAGACACACACACACACACACACACACACAGAAAGACAACGATTCATGCTCACAATCACACCAATTTACACCAATCAATTTAACTTCATGAGGAAAAAGATGAGATAACAAAACCTGACTAGTTCAATTGATCAGATTAAATCTAAATAAAAAATAATGCTGCCCTAATCTTCATGAAAACATCTCTAACTTATGTACCTGTGCCCTGGTTGGTATTAAATCCATGCTAAATTTAGACTTAGCTTGCAGAGGACTACAAATTTATATCAAGCTGTTAAGTTGGAAGAGCCACACAATCCCTCTTGACCATGCATCTCACCATACAGCAATTAGTGTCAGTCCATTCAACTTTACCTCCTCATCACTTCCCTGCTCGGGTTCTCTGGGAGGTCTTGTCAGCTCTCAATATTAATTACGACCTTCCATTTAATGAAGCATCCAGCCAAGCATAGTTAGTCAGTCCTTGTGTGTGCACGTGCGCACAACTAACTGGGCGTGCATGTGTGTGATAGGCAGGGACACGGGATTGATAACGCCACATCCCCTCTCTCCGACACTACGCCAGAGATGATTAAAATGGTGTCTTTTAATTAAAATGCAATCACAGTGGATGCTGCTGATTACCTCAGGCAAAAACGGGATGGTAGGCTCGTCGTGACTGAGGGAAAAAAACTGATGAAAAAATAAAAAAAAGAAGTCCAGGCTACATCTTAATGAAGCACCCTGACAAGGAATAACCACATTGTCTTTTGTAATTCTAGCGGAACGATAATTTCACACAGCAAACAATTAAATGACCTTTCAAAAAAAGCACTACACTTGCTATTGAGTGTTGAGGCTCTGTTGCCATGTCAACCTCCTTACAGATCAATTACTGTAGCTCATCAATGGAAAATTGACTGTTAGTCACTCAAGTAAGTACAGTCTCAGCGGGATGTAAAGGATCCACAGAGATGTCTTGAGTTTAAATATATTGGTTTTATTTTCCACTCAAACCTCTAATTTAATGTGACCTGAACTTTGTAGAACTGCTTTGTTTAATTGTTTGGTTCCTAAAATAAAAAATATTGGAGATGTCACTGCTTCCCATGGTGACATCTCCAACTCAGTAATTTTTTCAGATCAATATTTGAAAACTCAAACATGCTGATTTCAGCATCATAGAGAAATTAGAAAATCATATAGATCACATTTGACAAACAGCAATCGGTAAATCTTTTCCATTTAAAAAATATATGATTATTGTTAATGGCTGCTGAATAATCTTAAATTAATTTTAATCAAATAATCAACAAACTGTTGCAGCTCTTAATAGTCTGGATCATTTATGTGAGGATTTGCTCCTTTCGTGTTTTACATCACTATAGCATATTTTTAGATTTTAGACTCTTGGTCTAAAATCTCAAACAGTTCTCACAAAAAACCCTTGAAAACTGTGTTAGCTGTATTTCAGTCAGTAAAATTATTCATTGAAGTAATTATATGATTAATAAGTCATGAAAATATTCATTAGCAGCAGCGCTAGATGACATCTAACTACAGGTGCTCTGGATATGCAGCAGCTTTCTCTCCCAAAATAGGCTCTGTGCGACCTAATTTACAAATACAGTATGCAGAGAAGATCCAGAAGGTCAATGAATGCGGTGAGTCAGTTCACAGTTTATTCACAATACAGTGGTAGTTAGTAGGTAGGTAGGTAGAGTAGTGGAACTGTAATACTACTGCAGGTTGTACTGTAGTACTGTAGCAATACTGAAATCCTATTGTTTGTTTGTTTGTAGTCATTATATGCAATGCAATCTGCAGGTTTAGCATAAAAGCTTTCCCAGAGGCTAATGTTAGCATCGAGAAAAAAACGTCTCCAAGGTCCCAGACCCCAGCTGTGAAGCTGGAAAAAACTTCCCATCAATTCCCATGATGCCCCCTGGCTGCCTTCTTACAACCAAATGCTAAAGACTGCAAGTGCGCACACTGTATAAGTAAGCAAGGAATAACAAAAACACACACAAAACTCACCCCAAGCTAAGGCCTCAGCTACACAGTATTTAAGGTACATTACAGCCTGTGAGAGTCCACTTTGAGGCATAAAATCAGCCAGCACTGCATGTTTTTTAAAAGGAAAAGCAAGAAACAGCAATTACCAAAGAATGACTGATAGCTTGTCTTCAGAAAACAATAGGACTGTATTAATCTCTCAGCTAATCTCCACCTGTACATCATCCAGGCATCAATTACACATCTCAGGACAGATTTAGGTCTGGAAGATCTGCTTGAGACTGTCTCAAACATTTGGCTGACCTTGCCTGGAATATTAAATATGTCCCGATGTGGCTAAAACCAACCTGTACAAGGAGTCAGAGATTTGATTGCTCACTTTGCCTCACAGGTGGTTGGCCGGTGCCGGGATACCATCTGTGATGTCTGATGGGCCAAGGAGGATGCTGAGAGCCTGGCAGTGAGGACAGCCACTCCCAGAGCCTTCCGCAGTTTAGGAAATATTTCATTCACCCTCTGGAGCCACCAACATATATTTTATTATTATTGTAAGCTGCTACCAAGGACATCTGATTCATTTTACTCATACATACACACCTCTACTGTCAGCCAAAAAAGCCAGTTCAGAACAGTGTTCAGTAAACTGAAAAGAGAGCGTGGCTGTGGCAGGAAGAGCAGAGTAGAAAATCACCTGCAAGCAAATTAGCATCAGCTTGACACCATGTCCGCAGATTCAAACAGCTTGTGTCATTAAGGCGCTCTCCTGCTAAAATTAAAGATGGCTCCAAGCTCTTCTCCGCTCCAAAAGGTCTGTTCTTGTCAAAAGCTGTATGCCACATGTCAGCAGCCTAGCTACAGTTAGCTTTTTTCCCCTTAACATTTTCATACATTCCCCAAACAATTTAGATTTTATCATGACAGGAGACCGCTGCAACATTTGTTTAAATAAAAGACAAAAAAACATTTACAGAATATTTGTCTTGGTCTTTTGTTTGCATTATATAAGGAAGATGTGTGTTTCTTCACAGAACTTTAGGGATGCCGGTAGGCACACTATAGTAGAAGAAACTAAATATGTTAGAAAAATAAACTAATAATGATGCGAAATCTCATCCAGTGTCTGCTGGCGTCTAGCGCTCTTGTAAACCTCTGAAGGAAAACTATATATAGCTAATGGATGGATATAATAAAATCCATCTAGTTCTCATACCTCACAAAATGTCAAACTTTTCCTTTAAGGCAAAAGTAACCCATCAGAGAATAAATCTAAACATCATGAATAATTACTACAGCAGGAGCCAGAAGCTTGTAGTCAGGGGACTTTGAGGTCACTCTGATTGAAGAGGGAACCTGACATAAAACCACCCAACATCAAGAAGACTAGAACCAAACACATTTCTCAACGACTTTCCAGAGAATTTCTCTCCAAATTCTCAGGCAGGCAGGTCACTCTCAGTCACTCAGCTGCCAGCTCGAGGCGACAGCCCAGACAACGGCCATGAATTAAAGATGGTAGCGTCAATGCGGCAATGGAGGGCCCAGAAATAGGCCAGCTTGACCTTTTCCCTGACCTGCGCTGAATGATTCAGACATTTGATTTTCTCCTCTCTTCTGAGGTGTGATTGCGTGCTCAAGAGCAGAATCAGAGTAAGTCAAACAGTTAACCGTCCTCTTTATCTTGTGCTGAGGAGCTGTATGTGAACCAACACAAATGTCCCCAAGGGAAATCTCTCTGGGCCTTCAGATGATTATACTCGTATGACTGCAAGTTGCACCTCATTTAACGTGTAGGTCATCACAGCATTTAAGTGTTACTTTCATACATATGCAACAACAGTACGTATGCAAGTGTTGGTAAAGTGACATTTTAGTTGTCATTCTTCTGGCTTTTTGGTAATTTCATAACTCCATATGAAATTACTAAGATGCAACACCATTACAGTGCATCTCAGGCATCCATCTTGGCGTTCAAGTTTCAATCATTTATATATTGCCAATCAATAAACTGGATTGGATATGGCACTTTTCCACTGTGAGTTCAAGTTTTATCAACTCAATGAGCATATAGCAGATAAATGCAGCACAAAAGCAGCACGTAACACTCACGTTTCACTCACTTACAAAAACTCACCCCAAGCTGCTATAAAGTGCTCTGTCTAATTAGGGGCTTAATGTTCACTGATCTTGAAACTAATTCTACATTGTTTTAGCAATTTTTTTTATCTCCACCCTAGTGTGATGTACAATGAGAAAATAGGGGAAATAAAGGCATTAATGCAAAAGGCAGGATCCATAATGGACACATTAAAAGTCATATATTTTACCCTTGTAGGAGATCAAAAAACAGGTCCCTGACATTCACAGAATGAGCGGTTAGGTAACAGAAAGTCAGAATCAGTCAATCTTTGAGCTTCAGTCTTGAAGTTAATCGTGCAGCCACAAACAGATTTTCATTTGTGTGTGTTTACTCAAATACATACACACAGAAATCTGTGGGGACACAACAATGGCAGACACAGAGTGCTGTGCAGAGGCCAGACCAGGGAAGGACCTATGTAAAAAAAAAGAATGAATGAATGGCTTTTGCATAATATGAGACCTTTAAGAAGCTTGTGTTACAAGATGGCACCTAAACTTCTTCATACCTCTCGACTGCAGCTGTAAAAATTACCCAGATGTTCTGCACAACTCACTAGTGCTGCATTTTGGTTGACATGAGCAAAATTTGGAGTAAATGTCACTAATATAATTCACAGACAACAGTGGTCAACAGTAGTCACATCAGTTAGTCAAAAAATAGGAAAATAAATTCCCTATTAGATTATATTATACTATATGCCTTGTTTTACCTCACCCAGACATCATTTGTTTCCCTGCTGCATCGAGAAATGGTCTTGAGTATTAATCAGCAACACCCTAAGATAAAGCAGACACATTACTGTTTAAATCGCCACCCTGATTAATTCTTGAGATCAACTTGCAGGCTACAGAATCCTTTTTACAATGTCATTCTCATCATTATAGACTCTGCACAGAGGTGACCTTCGGATTGACCCTTAATCAACACTAGTGAATTTGAACAGAAAGAAAACGTTGTGAAAAGGCCTAACAGAGCCATTCAATTCTCCTTCTTTTGCCCAAGGATTTTTTCACACTCTGTCATGAGGCCGTCAGCCTCAAGCATATGGAGAGGTGTGAAAGTACAGCAAGAGGCAGAATCTTTGCACTGTTACATGCAAGGTGTTCAAATGGGAATCCAGTGATGTCGGCATACTGCAAAACCAATCATAGTCTTCAGGGAGTAAAAATCTGCTATTGAAATAAAATTTCATTTTATATCAGAGGGTAAAAGAAATGCAAGCCACAGATGGAAGACTGTAACATAATGTTCCTTGCCTTTCTGGTGGTACTCCAACTCCTTGACCTAGAATATCTTGGTTCACCTTGAACTGAAACAGGGAAGAGAATTACAAGAAAGATTGCCTCGACACGTTTATTTGACACGATTCTGACTTCCTTCCTCTTAAGAGTCGCAGACATTTGTCAGGAAAGAACACAGAAGCACAGCCAGTCACTTTGCTCCCACTCCCTCATCTCAACAACCACTGAAAGCCAACACACTCCTCCGAGCATCTGTTGAGTCACAAAGAAACGCTGCACTTCGTCTGTTGTCACACCAGCCGTGGCAGCATCCCAAGTCATGAATATACAGCCTTCTTTGTGTTGTTTTTTTGCTCAAATTCGGTGCTTACACTTTGAAAGCTGCAACATTGAAATTAACTAAAAATCTTGTACTCCCCATGAGTTTGAAATATAACACCACTTGAATAGCTTATCAGTCTACAATTCATGTGAAAGTGAACCCGTTAAAACAAGTTTCTAGCTGCTGTATGCACGCCCAATACAACTGACAATTTATATGAAACTATTGTTTCATCTAAAAGTCATCACATTTCAAATGTTGGTAAAGTCTGAACTGAATGCTGCCGAGGCAGCTTCAAGTTGACCCTTTCCCGGTTCAGTCAAGATGACTCAGACGTTCTGAGCGATGAGAAAAATGCACCGCGACCTTTTCTGAGACTAAGAAAGACATCTCAAAGGCTTATATTAGTTTTGACAGTCCTATTATTTTTTATCGTTGCACCATACTCAGTGTGGATCAAGGTAATTGTGGTGGTCAGCCAAACCACACAATACTTACGTAATAATATTGTTGGGTCATATGTCAATCAATTCTATTTAGCATACAGTCTCACAGATTGTAAGGCTCTGATATAAAAAACATACAGTAAATCGGATTATCGATAGCTTTGCAAACATATATATTAGCACTTGTTTTAGTTACCTAAATGTTTCCTATAAAACACTGAGCTTGCTCCGAGCATGAACCATAAAGAAATAAGTGGTCCCTTGGGATGAACAGTGTACCAGAGTGTCATATCAACTCAGACAATAATAAGGCAAAGACAAGACAAACTAAACAATTTACGATCAAAACAAAGCTTTTATGGTGCTACAAGATGTCACCTGAATTTATACCGTGTTCATAATCCACACAGTTGTAAAATGTCTATCCTCATATCGCTGCACATTTCAATCCTCCCAGGTGATTTATTACCACTGTAAGATATTTGATATCAACACTCAGTCCAGATATCTATGGGATGACAGAGGCCTGTGGAAAAATAGATAGAGCTTAGCAGAGTATGAACAAAATCTAACTTGTCTGGGTATATTAGGTGATGGCTGCTGATAGCCAGCTGTAATGAAAAGACCCAGCGGCACAGTCTTAGAGGACAATGTCTACATGTACGTGCTGGAGATAAGCAACCCTATCACATATCTCAATCCATCAATGCATACCGTTGGGCGTAAAGGAGAGTTAGGCAGAGCTGAGATAAAATCATTTGAAGCCTGTGTGATAAAAAGCAATCAATATGGTTTGACACTTGAGTTTTTTTTTCTACACAGTGTCAGTTTTTAGAAATGTTAAATTCATGTGCCTTTTAATATATTATTAAAATCCTACTAAAACCTCAGCTCACAAACAAAGGGGTTTTTCAGTGGTTCTCAGGTTTCAGGGCCCTACCAAACAGGATACAGATGCTGAACTAAATTTTGACAGCAGCATCCTCAATGCAGCACTGCCTGCCTTTTAAAACTAGAAATATGCTCCCTTGCTCTTTTAACATGGAGAAATCCTGTTGAAGTCTCCTGAGATCAAGACTCATTGAATAGCAAAGTTATTGGCTTCTAAAATTTGGCTAGACCCGCCAACTTGCAAATAATCTGATAATTTCTGCTTGATTCTAAAGTTTTGAAGCATTTTTATTTATTGCAATTAAATGACAACAAATACATTAAACACCTCACACTGGGTGGGACAAAGGTAATTAATTTTGTGACCTTATGTTAGTGCTAGTTTAAGTTGATATTGTAGCTTTAAGTTAATATGCAGCTAAATAATTTTGTTGCACATTTTATATTGGCCAGACTTTCTTTACTCATCAGTAAGTTTATAATTCAATTTATGGTGTAGAAAAAACTGGGTTGAACTTACTGTACTCTTAAAATAAAGCTTAAATAACTTTGTCAACTACTTCTTTCTTCTTCTATAGAAGCACCATCTTTGGTTAATTCATCAGCATGTTTTCAATAGCCCCTTGCTTGAAGACACTGGACGAGCACAGGAAAAGCACAAAAGGTTAACACATCCATGACCTGCCAAGACCAGAGTGTCCAACTAGAACAAACTGTCCTAAAATGAGTATGAGGACTGAGGATCAAACAGCATGTGTTTGTATTTTACTACTGTTTGGGTCATTCACTAACTAACAAATCCAAGTCATGCAAGGTGGAACAACACTATAATAGTCTACAAAGGCAAAAAAAAACAAGTACAGAAAACTGGCTTTCAGGATGGTAGCTCACTGTAAACAATGTAATATCTTAATGTTTTTAACACTCAAAAAGGCTGATACTAAACTGCACCTTTAAACAAATTTGAGGAAAAATATGCATTTTCATCTTTTCTATTGAGAGTTTTCTATTGGAGTTTATCACTGTGCTTGCATTTGCATCTGCATCTGTCTCATTAATTACTGACATAATGTTAATTAACATTAATCCAAGTGGCCATTTTAAAATTAAATATATGGAAAAAACTAGGTAGTAGATAGCTTTAGCAAGCAATTCATTCTGTACATTATCTCCCCTGTTTTAGCATTAGCCAACTAGCTGTCTCTTGATGATGGTTTTACATGCTGTTTTGGTAAATGTGTTTAAAGAGGTTTTTAGTTGTGTGCATACAGCCAATACAATTCATACCATAGCTTAATTCATAAAGACATGTAACAAACACACACACAAAGGAGAATGACTCTGTTTCCCACACTCCCCAAAACTGTATGTATACTATATGTCGATTGCATTTACTTATATTATATTATATACAGAGGGTTCAGCATTCAGACTCATTTCATTCCTTTTTTCAGTTTTTCTATGTTGCAACCTGATACTACAATTGTCCAAATTATTTATTTTTTCAATATTCTACACTCAGTACCCTAATATTTTATTAATATCTTTAAATGTATTAAAAAGAAATATATAAAAAAATATATAATATTTAGACACTTTACTTAGTATTTTGTTTAAGCACCTTTGCTTTTTTCTCAAAAGAGTGTCTGGACTCATAAAGTCCAGATCCAGAGCTGCAGTGATAGTTGTCCTTCTGCAACTTTATCCTGTCTCCACATAGGATTTCTGGAGCTCAGTCAGAGTGACCATTGGGTTCTTGGTCACCTCTCCTACTATGGTTCTTCTCCCATGATTGCTCAGTTTAGGTAGGCTACCAGCTCTTGGAACCAGCTCCTGGTTGTTACAAACGTCTTCCATTTGAGAACTATGGAGGCTACTGTGCTCTTGGGAAGTTCTTTGTCGCCTTCCTCAGATCTGTACCTTGCAATAATCCTGTCTCTGTTAAAGGACAGGCCTGCTCTTTAGGTCCTTTAACCTCCTGGCTTATGCATTGTCAACTGTGAGGCCTTCTTTTCCTTTCCAAATCCATATCCAATCAATGTAATTTACCACAGGTGGACTTTAATCAAAGTGTTGAAACTCAGCAACGATCAAGAGAAATGTGAGGCGTCTGAGCAAAGAGTCTGAATATACAATGTGATATTTCTGTTTTTCATTTTAAAAATTACTTTAAATCAAAGCAGGGGTGCAATCACCACATATATATATATAAATAAATAAAAGAGTGGGGCTCATTAAAAACAATAACCACCTCTAATACAAGTGAGACCCATTGCATACAAAGAGAAAATACACTACGATTTCAGTGACAGAAACACACTCAGGGAATAAGGAATGACTCATTCACAAGTGCACTTAGTATATGGGAGAAACCCCCCATGAAGAAAAATGGCATGTTCTGGCCTTTCTATATTATGTTTGCAAAGTAACAGCACGCAAGAGAAAAAATATGAAATAGAGAAAACTGTAAGGCGGATGTGTGTGTATTATACATAGTTTAAAAAGGACAGACATCCTCTTTTTTCCTAAATATAAAGAAAATGATGCAGCTTGGTGCCTGCATGAATCATCACAGAGCTCGAGTGCCAGTCTGAGACCTATATTTGCCTCTTGGTTATAATAAAGTCTATACTGTCGTGTTGTGACTGCTGATCCCAGACCAGTAAGTGTGAACTGGAGGTGGTATCAGAGGAGATTCTTCTTTCATCTCCACTGAAACATTCAAAAGATCCCTTTAATCTTTGTCTTACTAAAAGCACATAAATTATCACAACGGCTTCTGTCATACTTGGACAAGTGCCACGCTTTTTCAGACAACAATGTCTGAGATAAGGTTGGAAGAACAAATCAAGGGTAATGAAAATAAAACCCAGCCAAGTCTGAAAATGACACAGAGCTGCGTGAAAGATGTCTTTCTCCTGAGCAGACATAGAATATTATTAAATATTAACTAGAGTTAAATCGTCGTCTTTATGGGTATGTTAGTGAAATTTGATGGGCATGGAAACCAGGAAATGTGAAATTTAGTGCACTATTGTGTGTATCAGTCTGTGTGAAACTAATTATCAGAAGCAGTTTAAAAGGAAGCATTTTACCCACTGGGCCTGATAGATTATGTAACTTTTGCTGTTGTTCCTGTCTCGGATTCTTGCCACTCTCCTGCACCAAAGCACACATGTTTCAGCAACATCCAAAAAAAGGGTGATATGCACTTCTGAATGTTACATCTTAGGAAAAAAAAATACATATTTTAACATAAGTTTTGTCAGAGGGATTTAGCACCACGGACAGAGTCTGTGAAGCACTACGAAGGTAAAACACGTGGTGAAGACATTAAGTTGAAATTAAAACACAAGTGCTTACCAAATTTTTTGTCAGCGAGGGCAGGTGAGGAGCAGAGGCTCACAGCCAGCGCAGCGACAAGGATGGGACACCACAGTGAATCCATACCGCTCCTGCCTTATAGCTGCTTCTAATCCATCGCAGAGCTCCGCTAAAACATCTTTTTTTCACGTCAACTCAGGTGCGACCCGCTCGGATGAGACTCAGACTACAGGAGCATGTTCGAGGAGGAAAACACAAGAGAAACGCAAAAGCTAATATTTCGCTAAATGGTAACACAACACAGGCGTTGTTTCAGCACCACAAACAGCAACCAGCTTCTCGCAGGAGCCCCTCCTAAGTTTCTGACGTCAAACACACATGGTGAGGATGGATGATGCGAGCAGCATGCAACAGCGACCTGGACGGATGGAGGGAGCCCGGGGGCCGTGAGAGCTACTGAAAACCAACCGAGAAAAAAATAAAGTTCACACTGATTCACTGTGTTAAGTTGACTGCAAAAAAAATATACTGTTCCAAATTTAGATAAAACACTGGTATTTTAATCTAAGTACTGGATGACATTTATTAGTATAATGCAACTCCTGATTTAGTGTCATGTTGTATGAACCAGACTTTAAACAGAAACAGTTGCTAATTAGATTTTTTAAAGTCGTGATGTGAAGCTAAACCTGTAAAGTAAAACATAATTGTAGCTGTCAGATAAATGTAGTGGTGTGAAAAAGAAGCATATTCAGCCCTGAAATACAGTAAAATATAGGCTTGACATTTTAACAAAAACAAAATACCGAAGCACTATTTGCTATTTACAATCTCTCCAATAAATGATCTTAATAAAGGTAATTAGATAAATACCTTACCTTACTTCCTATTCTGCTGGGTAAATTAATCTGTAACACTAGTCTTATGTTAGTTAATATGCAAAGTAAACAGTTATAGCTATTGGATACAATATAGTGGTGCAAAATAAAATTTATTACATACAGTAAAGTAAAAAAAAACAGGAAACTACTATTGCAGATTACTTGAGCAAATGTAATTACCACCAATGTGTTATGCACAAACTGACAAAATTAAATTAAACAGCAATCACTGTCAGACTGTAAACAAAAGACTTTAATGCAGTTATTTCTGAAAAGCCAACCCGCAATACTCAGATCAGATGAGTCTCAGTATAGCACAATGGAAAATACTCACTGAAGCACAATAATATGTGAATTAATAAACTGCATTCTTTTGCCCTTTAAGACTGAAGTGAAGTGAGAAGGTGCTTTATCGTTTGTTTGTACTGGCAAACCACTGCAGAGCAAGACAGACGTCTGAGAAGGAAATAAACATCAGGTTTATGTTGACTGACAGTTTGTTTTATTCTTAGTGGCACCACAATACTACTCACCAATGACAGACAATACATATAAACACATAAACATGAAAAAATATATGTATTTGATATAAAATTGTTAAAAAATATCAATGGACACTATGTGTTTTTCTTGTTGTCTGGCATAGTTTAAATAAACAGAAGCAGAGTCAATATGGAAAAACACTTTAGCATTTAGCATCTTAAATTTTGTAACGTTAACAGAAAAGCGGATGTGTGTTTTATAAACGCAATGTAAAGCAAAAATCACATATCAGACATGGTAGGTTTTAATTATATTTATATGTTCAGAATTTCATTCAAGGTCTTCACGGACGATTCGTAAATGACCCTAGTTGGGAAAATAATACAATTGTTAGTGTTTACAGATAAAACACCAAAAAATTAATAACCAACTGATTCACCAACAGATAATCCAAATAAATACCTGACTGCTCACTTACCACTGAATGTCTCCGCTGTCCACAGATGTGACGGCGTGTTTATGCAGATGCTGCTGCACAGATGTGGCTGCACTCTTCAAGCCCCCTTTTGACTGACCCGCTACAGAACAAAAAGTGTGACTTGTAATAGACAGTAATGCATCGTTATCAAGAGAAAGAACAATTTAGTCATTAGGCAGGTTTCCATCAGCGTTTGAGGAAAATTCTGTAAAATGCAAATTAGCAGGTTTCCATCCATTACTGTTATGAGAATATTAGGATTTGGTTCACTGAGATAAACAGCTGGTGGCTGTAATTTTCCAGCTGGGTGCCATTAAACCATTGTAGAAGACGGTGCTGCAAGATGATGTAATTAAAAAAAGCTCCAGGCAACAATGTAGAAAACATGATGGAAATACTGTACGACGTGTGTTCATCGGACAAAGGTTAAGTCATCACTCCCCACAGATCTGATGTTTTTGTCTTTTCACTCAAAAGACTCAGTGAAGTCATACGCTTTATGAGCATCACAATTTAGTCAATAAATAGTGATGCTCAGTTTCCAGTGTATTTGTTGCATTTTGCTTTTAAATAGTGTAGAAAATCTGGTTGGTGAAGTTTTTTCTTTGTATTTGTAAAATTTACTTTTTCATGGGATGAAAACTCACCATGTTTGATGACAGCCAAGACGTGCAGGACGGAAGCCAGTTCGCCAAGACTGCTGATGGCCTCAGAGTCCAGAGATGAGCTGACTTCTTTCAAAAATGCCCTGAGGACAACAACCGATGATGTTCTTTAACTCTTCGGTGTCATGTTGAAATTGTGTTAAACTCATACAACATTTTTAAATTGTTAAACTAAACAGAAGAATTAGATTAAACAATCTAAAAAAATGAAAGTATGTTCAATGCATTCTGGTAAGGGACTGATGATACATACCTGCAAACAGATGGTGATGCAAGGATGACAGAAAGAAGGGTTTTTGTCAAAGGAGGCATGTCCTCCACTGACTCAGGGGTGATCACCTCTTCAGAATGGGTAATCTTAAAAAAATATGAGCACAGCAACTGACTAAAGGTTTACGAGTATTTAAATCTAAATGTAGGAGTGGTTTAAAAAAAAAAAAAATCATTGCATGAATTAAAATCACTGCTTAATACGCCAAACTAACATCAACAGCCACCTCATACCTTCTGGAGCGAATGTCTGTTCTCCACAATGATGACAGCAAAAACCGTGGAGAAGACACCATTGAGAGGTGATGTGTCCCGGGTCTCTGCCACTTGGAGAAAGTCTTTCAGCCCAGGTACCGCTGACTGACACAGCTTAAGTTAGGGCAGAGAAGGAAATAACTGAGAGGTTTATAAAGTGATAGAAATCTATCAAATTTAAAAATAGAAAGACTCCTGCAAAGGTTGGTGGAATATTATTAAAGCCATTTTAACAGCAGAGTTTACGCCAAATATGTTATTCTTGTATTAAATAAATAAACTACTAAAATACAGGCAGTGCAGAGGTTAAAACATCCATAATATAGCTCATCGCATAAATACAAAAATGGAAAACTGTCCCTGCACCTGTTTTCCTTCCTCTGGTTCCTTCCTAATGCGGCGCGCCAAAAGCTCTATAATCTTCTGGAAGATGTTGGCCACCACACCCAGGATGACAGTAGTTGCATCTTCCTGATTTTCCTGAGCCTCAGTGTTGTCCTCAGGTACATAAGTGTCTACCACCTCCTTTAGAATCGGCAGCACAGCTGGGATACACAGGTGACCTCCCTCTGAAAACACGAACGAGACATATCTGTCATGTCATTTCTGCCATTTCCATCTACATGGGTGCCATAACTGCAGCATATCAGTTCTGTAAACCCCTAAAGACATTTGAAATACTCACCTGACAGTAGGACGAGCGAGCACAGGTGGAGGATTTGACCCTTGAATGTTTCATCACCCAAACCCACAAGCAAAACATCTCGGCATACTGACAGGAAGCTCTGGTAAAATGCATCGACATCACAACGAAGAAAAAACATTTGACATTCAAAATAAGAGGACACTTACAAAAATCAGCAACAAACAGAGACAAAGCTCAGTCTAATGGAACTACTTATCAGTATAATGCTCATTTCTGCTAGTAGGTGATGGCCTGCAGAATCCACCTACTATTCCTCACTACATGAAAGGGGTATCTTTCAATATCTGATTGCAGACATGTGGAAACAGGCTGTGCCAGTAAGGAAATAAACCTATTTCAGTATGGCTATATGAGCAGGAGGAGACATGCAGAGTGTGTGTTTGGACTGGGGCAGAATAACCTATGAGGAGTCTGGACTTACCAAGCAGAACTGACTGCCTATATGCAAATAGTGCAAGACTCAAAATTAATGTTCTGAACACAGTTGTGTGTTTTTCCTTCTACAGGGCTATGTTACAGTGCAAATAGGTGAGATATTGAACCAAATAGGTAAGAGTGGTTTAATCTGCAGAAGCCTTGATTTGCCTTAAAGTTATAATTCATGTAAGTGACTTGATTGCAGAATGGTTGGAGAAATACAGATGTATTACACACAGCAGAAAAGGCATTCAGAACCATCCACTGTTTAATATTAACCTTCACAGACCTCACCTCAGTATAGTGTAGTGTAGAAGTACATGTCCAATTACTTACATTTGAGTACTTGCCAATAACAAGTACCAATATAAGTACTTAATAATATTGCATTGCAGCTTTTTTTTTTTCCCCTTTTCCAATTACCGTAAAAGTGAAATAACTTCAAGCACTGTGATCAGATGTTGTTTGCTTTCTGACTGTGACTAAATAAAATACACAACAGGAGAATACTGTTCACATCCAAAAATTACCATTAAGCTCGGCAGGTAAACAAGCATGGCACTGCCCACCAATTTCAATTAATCAAGGTCTTCCAGGAGGGAGTAGAACCACAGAAATAGTTTTGCTTGTAATATGATTCGCTCAAAAGTAAAAATGCTCATGAAGCCACTGGTGGACCCGGTACCACCCTCATGGATACTGGTAGTATCCAGTGAAAAAGTGGTACAGAAATACGTCATCCTATATTAATGACCATACACATTTAATCTATCGTTGAAGACTACTCTCTTTAATAGTATCACATATCTCACAGATATTCGTTTGGGCTCAACCAGCTCTTAACAGGACGTTTTCCAGTCTCTTGCTGAAAATTGGATATAACAACAGCAGTTTTAGTGCTCACCTCAGTTATCTGTAAGGCCAATAACTGTGACTTCTCTGAATCCTCCCCATCAACTTTGGTGCGGTTAGCCAGGAAGGGCAACACCCTCTCAGCTACCCAAGCTGCCACATGCTCCAGGGACAGCAGGTAGTCACGACCCTCGGAGGACTGAGGAGAGAAGCAACAACTTCTTTTTGTAATTAAAGATATGAATGTACAAATGCAACTTTTTTTCTCTCCTGAAAAATATTAACAACTTGGTTATGGTCACTGCATGTGACATTTGCTTGATTCTAATTTAAGATGGACAATAATTCAAACTTGGAGACACAAAACAAAATATACCTAAAAGTCTATAATAACCACTTTATCTGGACTTTTCAGTTAAGACAACTAAACCTACAACTGTGCCAGTGCACTACAACTGCACAAAGCAGCTCACAAGTGTGCACCACTGAATGTATAAATATAATCTGAAAAAACAACATACTTTCCAAGGTAAATGAACAGAACAGTTACATGAGAAAATACAGTGGAAAAATGTAAATGAGGAACTCACATCATGTTGCAGATGTGCACCAAGGCGGCCATGGTACATAAAGGCTTTCAGTGCCGTGTCCACACTGGGAGTTTTAGGATCTTCTGTGGTGGAGCTGAGGTGAGTGTACAGCACTGGCTGTTGAGACAAATGTCACAAATGAAAGACAAA
The DNA here is from genome assembly GCA_900302695.1 of Helostoma temminkii. Taxonomy (NCBI): domain Eukaryota; kingdom Metazoa; phylum Chordata; class Actinopteri; order Anabantiformes; family Helostomatidae; genus Helostoma; species Helostoma temminkii. The sequence goes on from OMLM01003568.1 coordinate 86,644, forward strand.
TGAATTGACTCAGGTGTGTTGAAATGTAATATGAGTAATATGAGTAATCCAACATACCTTCCAGTTTCCTAGAACTGTATGGAGCTGCTTCAGTGATCTCTGACCAAGAGCGAGGACTTTCTCTCGTGTTGAGGTGTGGCTGAGCAGGTAATCCATGTAAGTCAGTGCCAGGTCTGGTTTGGCCTCCACTGTCTCCTGAATACGCACCTTTCGACCGGCATTTGTCTTCTCCTGAAGATGATAGGACAATGATTTTCACAAAGAGGACCAGGGAACAGATGTAAGTCTGGATAAACCTGTTTTTGTTTTCACGAAATTCGGAGTCCAACAAATTAATCACTGACCCCCTGTTTGGGAAGAACTTCAGTGAGCCAGTCAGTGATGAGTTCGAGAATGTCAGCAGCCTGGCCCCAGCTGCAGATGCAGTCTAATAGCTGGCTGTACTGTGTTGGCACAGCTCCTGGGTCCAACCTCCTCAGCCTTGACAGGACACCACAGCTGGGAACAAGGAAGCAGGTGATGGAGACATGTTAGACAGCACAAAGTCATTAAAGAAGAAAAATAGTAGGGTAAAACAGATGGAGACACTTTTCTGCTCACCTGAACGTTGGGACTACAACTGGGGGCATAAATGAGGCCAGCTGCACAAGGGAAACAGTGCATCGCTCATCCTGGAAGAAAAAAAAAAAAAAAAAAAAGTTTTACAGTAATACCAATTCATGGAAGAATAACTGACTGTGAAAACAAGTTGAGGTACCTCAAAGGCCTGGAAATACTTGGCCATGACATTCCCAAACTTGGCAAAAATGTACTTCTGAGCCTCTTCATTTTGTTTCAGAGCCTTTTCAACACTTCTCCACAGGATGACTGCAACCTCCAGCAGACCGGACACAACAGCAATGTCTTTCCCCAGTGTAATAGGTTCAGCCTGGTGAGAACAAAATGCCAATGTCATCTCCACAAACTCAGATGCAGAGTATACACACAACTTCACATCCTAACTCATTAAGGTTGAGAAACAGCAGAAATTCCAAACCTACTTGAACATGTAATTGATTTTTATCTGCATGATGAAACACGTTAAATTAGGTTTTTAAGAGATTAGAACATTAATATATTTGTTTTTGAATCAATAAACAAACATTTGCACGTTCCAGCTTTTCAAATATGTTTCTTTGTTTTATGTGATAAACTGTACAACATTTGGTTTGGTTGGTTTAACAATGCAATTTGAAGATCTCCCCTTAGGCTCAAATAAATAATGATAGACAATCTTGTTTTGCGTTTGATATTTTGCGATTAACTGAATAAACAGTCTGTGGATTAATAAATAATTAATAGTAATTAACAGATTAATAGCAAAAATACTCATTAGTAACACAAAATAACCTAAATGTTCAGCAGTATATTTAACATTCGGGTCTTAAGTGGCAGGCTTGTGTTGGATTGCATTCTACAGAAACATGTTGCTAATATCGCAGTTCATATTAGTAAATGGCCTCTAACACACCTGTCAAGGTGGCTTAAAGGAGCGTCCACACAGAGCCACACAACAGCTTGGTGCCTTTTATAAAGCACAGTGAGGCGGTGTATTGTCGTTGTGAAGCCACCTTGATGGGGCAGTGTCAAAGGGGCCTTAGAGACGTGGACTAGAAGAATTGCAGGAACGCTGCAGTAAAATTTTATTTTATGTGCACCAAGGCACATAAAATGGATTTTATTTCATTTAACAGGTACAACTAAAAGGTAGCCACTAACTGTATACATAAAATAAAATACTGCAGTTTCAGTGGGAGAACAGGAGTCCTGCTCCAAGTTTAATTTGTGGAAAAAGTAATTAATTTACACTCAGTTATACAAAAGATCAATACCTAATACTAAAAGTAATCCAAACTTGTAATAGCACAAGTGTCTCTTACTGTGCTGTTCTCCTTGTTGCTGTCATTGATCTCAGTCATGTCAAAGTCAGTCTGAATGCAGCTGTTCAGGACACGGCGAATGGCCAACATCAGCTTTACTAGAAAACAAAGAAAAAACATGAGTACTGGATATAATGTTGGAAGAACTTAACATATTCTAAATGCAGCATAGACACAGCACTTACTTATGTTGGTTGGAGCTGTGTGTCTGTAGGCATGCTGATAGAACTTCCTGGCAGCCATAGGATTCATCTGGATGAGGGTGATGCACCGACAGCACCACTCTCTCTCTGACTCATTGACAGGGAAGAAGGACTTGAAGAGCAGGTCGACAATACGCTTAGAGACTGAATGAGAATCAACAGCCAGACGGGCCAGTAGGTGGTCCATGTTGCACACATCCCAAAACTGGAGAGCAGAAGACAAAAGTACCTCTTTCTTAATGCTCAGTTTTCAAAACTGCTCCTCAATTTAAAAAACATTTTGAAAATATGCCTACTGTGCATAGGGGCAGCAATGAATCATGGGGGAAAACCCCACACGTACTGTACCTTGGCAGCACGAACTGCTTTGACCTTGATAAGCATGTCAAGGAAAGCTGTGCGGACTTTCTCCGAGTTGTCATGAAGGCTGTACTTGAGAGTAGGCAGGAGTTTTTCCAGCAGTGGATGACTGAGAGCGTTGTCCAGTACAATGGTCAGACACTGGCAAAAGTATTACACAAACCACAAATCAATAAACATCCAGTTTACTGCCAATAACACCAGTGGTGTTACTTCTGTTGTCAGTGAGAATAATCTCCCTTAATAAGGTCTCACAACATGTGCTGCTGCATTTTCTACCTTGAAGACGGAGCAGCGGACATCAGGGGAGCTGGCATCAGTCGCCAGCTCTATAACCAGCTTCTTCAGGAAGTCTGTGATAATTGTTGGAGGGAGAAGCTCCCAGCATTTAGCCAAGATCTTACAGACTCCCAGAGTGGCATTGGACCGCACAGTGGGGTGAGGGTCTTCAAGAAGGCCCTGAAAATGTCAGACAATTACTGGTTTTAGTTCCTCAAACTCAGAACAAAATCAGTTTGAGTGGTTTTGAAAAGTTCTCACCATTGCAGTGTCCAGCTGCTTTTGAATGTCTTCATCTATATTTTTGTTGCTCTGATCCGGGTCATGAACTGGGAATGCCTCAGTGAAGAGCAAAGTGGCATTAGCACGAACCTCAAAGTTAGGAGCCTGAATAAATCAAACAAAAACACATTTTTAGAGTAAAATACTAAAATACAAGTAATGAATGTAGTTAGAAATCTGTAATCATACACTTAAAGCTTTCCATAGAATTGGCCTGTAGAGACTATTCAGCATCTTGTCCACTTGGTGACAGCCTTTCCTAGAGTGGAAATAGCTCAAAATCTACATGAAGGCAAGAAGATCAGAGGATAAGACAAAAACTGTAGCATGCATACGATGACTGTAAATATTGGTGAAAATATTTAAAGCAGCCATGTAAAAAGTTCACCTGCCGGACTTTGCTATGGACAGGGGATGCTCTATGAAGGAAGATCGCACACTGCATAAAATCCTGGATGCATGCACTTTCAATCTGCTCCAAAAAGTCCCCGGTAGCCTTTTTCCATGCTCTGTAGTAAATCTCCGATATAAGAGTAGTCATAGTCCTAAAGAGAACAACTTAGTGTTCAATAACACAAACAGAAAGTTGACTCCTGTCGAGCAGAATATTGTATTATATTATACAATTATATTGGTTTCTTACTTGCTATAAAACTCCAGCTGGTTTTTGATGGTGCCATGAATAACCCAGATGAAGCTGATGTTCCAGCTGAAAAGAAACACCAGGAATCGCTTTCCCTGCGACAACATACAAATCAACAGGCTGAGAGCTCAACACAAACAGCCAGAACAGTAAGCCATCAATATGCCATTTCATCTAAATATGACTCTACTCACATCATCATTTCTAATGTAAATAGGACGATGAAAGCACTGAAGTAACAGGTCAATTATCTGCTTGTTGTCCTCCGATGTGTGGTCCAGGCTCAAAAGGACATCATGGAGACTCCAGACTCTTTGGATCTCTGCACCCTGGCAATAGAAATAAAACGACAAAGTCTTACACAGGCTAAATATTGATCCTAATGTTTAAAATATCATGGTTATTAAAAGACAATGAAACATATAGCTGAGGTCGGACACTGACTGGTTTCTTCAAAATAAAGCTCTTCTGCAACGAGATGAGGAAAGCAGTGCGACCAAACTTTTCCTTCTCCTTCAGCCCCTTTTTCCACCAGGCCTCACAAAGTATGTGGATATGGCGCTGCAGAGGTGCCTCTGAGACAGGAAGTGACACTAGAACATCTGCAGAGAAGTAATAGTAGAAGAGAAATCAGACACTGTTTTCATGAAGATAAAAAAAACAATCATCAATTAAGACTGCAAAGAGAAATATTAGAAAAAACAACCACCGTGAAGCCTGTGGACAATGTCCAGAAGTGCACTGTAGATGTCACCATCTTGTAAGACCTTAAGAGACACTGAAGCCACTAGTGTCACGCCATCCACAACAGCCATAACATGTTTCTGGAGGAATATTAAAATGGCAAATGTTCACAAATATGCTCAACCGCATCTATATACTCTATGGGTCTATGTATAGTTTGCAAGATAAATCACAAAACAACATAAAACTAAATATGTTTGCATACAGTTCTTCCACATAACAAAATATAGCAAAAACAAATAAACCTGAGGTTAATGTAATGCCAAACTGTTTTTAAACTGGCATGTAAACTGACAGGGTCTGAAGCCGACTCCACTTCCATGTCCTCCTCCCAGCGTTCAGGAGGTAACTCCAACAGGATGTCCTGAAGGAGTGAAGCCAGTCTTCCCCACAGAGCCTCCCTCTGGTCTCTGGGCATCTCTTGTACCACCTCCTCCACATCGAAGGGCTCTGCTGTGTCCTTCTGCTCAACACAGACAGGATCAGGACATAAATAACTTGAGACAAACATCACAGTTATCATTTCTGACAGCTGCAGGATGAGAGTGGATTTGGGCTTAAATATGCATTTTCTGCATTTCCAAACAGACTCAATGCAAAGTGAGTGACAGCTCTACATTTGGTAACTAATATTTGGGTTAAATAAAAATATTAATGAATCTGTTTAAATATGGTCAGATGTACTGCACTAATTCCTAAATTAAATCATGATAACATAACTGGGGACTTGATGTTAGACTAGAAAAGGTGCCAGGGTTTACATGTGATACAGTTGCTTCACAATTGATATTAGATGCACCCGTTTTTTCTTTACCAGTTATGTAAACACCACCGAACTAAATGATCGTATCTTCGTGAAGATTTGCATGCTAAAAAAAACGAGGCTTTTTTCAACTTTTATAACCTGGAAGTTGTAGTTCGTGTGGTGAAATGTCAAGTTAGTTCTATTCAGGTGTGTTTTATTAAGTTCACTCCTGTTTTGACCTAAGTCACATATAGCACAACTTCATGTACACTGTGTTAACACTAGTTTAGGAGCTTCCTAGAGAATATGAAGCCTTCTTCTCTAAAGTTACCTTGAATGCATTTACTTACATGAAGCTGGATGAAATTAAGGAAGCCGTCCACATTTTCTTTACAGGCGGACTCCAGAAATGCCTCTCGCTTGGACATCGTATCAGTTTTGCAAGCGATATGAAGCGACGTGATTTTCCAATAAACCTGAGATCACAAACAGAGCTAACGTAAACAACTAACGCGGTACTATTTTAGCTAACCTAGCTTTAGCCGACTAACGAAACATCAAAACAAACATGACAGACTGTCTGTTAGCAATTAAAATGCTATCAGCGAAAGTTAATCCTACTCCTGCCAGTTAGTACCGATAGTACTACTACGTCTAATAAGAAAATATGAAGCGATATCTTATAATTACCTTTGAATTTGTATTTTTTTAGCAAGTGACAATCAGACGAAAACCACCGGTTCATAACAGTGAACCGCGCAAATTTGGATAACGTCAGCTGCGTGCGTCAAGACGTTGTGCGTCGGTTATTGTCGGGGACGTCAACGTCAGGTTGTAGTTTGTTCCTTTTGCCGCTTGATGGCGACAAACCACCGCGCACACATGTGTAGGTGCTGTTTTCTGAATGTGTAGCGACAAACCTCTGCAGCGGAGTTTGACCTAAATACATAAATTAAACCTGGCTTTTAATTTTTTTTATGAATGGATAATTAAAATAATACAAGTAAAAAAAAAAAAAAAGTAAACAAAGAGGCAATGTGAATGTGAAAATAGGATACATGTATGTATATATGGCTATAAAATACATAGACTGCTGCAATGTTATTAAATACATACAAAATTACTGGTTTATTTTACCTATTTTTGAAGTTAATAATAATAATAATAAGTTATAGAAATAAAACTATACAACACATTAATAATTGTTTGCTACACATGTTCTACTTATTTACTTAAATATAAATTTATTAAATGTAATTTGCCTAAAATCTTGCACACGATGCTGTTATATTTACATCTAGTGAGGAAATAAGAAGATCGTTTTGAAACAAATGAGGCAGCTTTCACAAGAAAAGATTTTTATTCTTCAAAAGCCACGAGGCATTGTTTCATTCAAAATAATAACATTAAGAAGGCAAAAAATTACATAGTGTATTTTTAAGGCACAGGATAGATAACAAGAAAAGTATTTAAAAGCTTCAGCAAACGTCTTTGCAAAACATGTACAAGCCTCTGACCGTAAAATGCAATAATTGTTGTCTCTGTCCATATTTTCGTTTTGTTCAACCCACATTTCGTTTGAAACCCTTATTAAAGAATCCTTTATATTATTATATACAGCACTTGTTCATAGCTCTAAAATGCCCACAGGGCTTTAGTATCTGGAGGCAAAGTTCAGAACTGACAAAAACCCTCTTAAAATGTACAGAGCAGCCATTTCATTTGTTGCATATGTGCATTCCATTTTTTCATCAAGCATAAACAACAATAAGAGGTAAACAATCAAATAACACTGCATGACAAAAATATCAAAGTCAAGACTCCTACTCAAGCCTACTTATGTGATTGCGTCTGTTCCTTTGGTAAGAGTTTTCTCACACAACAATACAGAATTTGTCACATTTTAACAAACTGGACAAAAAAGGATAACAATATTTTGCAAAGTTCAATATCATTTCCTTCAAGGAAATATAAAGTCTTGAAAACCTCTGCAATTCTTGAACTTGAACTTGATATATTTCTAAAACTGAGATACTGGGACCATTAATTAAATAATAATATAAATTATTAGAAAGACTTACATCATGCTGAAATGATTTTGGTAAATGAAAAAAGTACATGGATATAATAAAATGATGTGCCCTTGGATTAATAAAATCACTATATTACAACAGGTGGTTTCACTACGTGAGGAGGGGATCTTGAATTTTGGTTATGCCTTGAGATGACGATCCATCTTCACTGAGGAAATACCTGCAGAAGGGAATGATACAGTTGTTTATTTATGCACTAAAGTAAATATTTTAAACATTGCAATAGGGCAATAGGGCAAAGATAAAATATATGTTTACCATTGTGTCCATCCTTTTGATATATCCTCCCCAATTAAATCTACCAGCACCTGCAAATTTAAAGAAAAATTATTAAAAGTTGGAGAATCAATGGAGGACATTGGACTTGTTCTCCTGATGGAAAATCTTATTTGTAACAGCCAGAAACAAAAAACATGAAGGAATTACTTTTCCCAAAAGCCCTTTGTGTTTGGACAGGATGCTTCCTCCATTCTTCACTGCTACATCCAGAGTTCTCCTGTGGAGCTCCACCATAGACACACTGAACTCAAACCTAGAAGCACACACAAGCAAATTTCAATTTTAGGACGTTATTTGTTATGTTTGATGGGTGATGTGCTTCCTGTGTTATTCATGATCTGTTGTTACTAATGTTAAAATCAATGTAACATCCCCAAAACCTCTTAAGATACCAATGACTATCACCAAGGAAGGGGAATGATAAATGCTACCAGTCCGAAAACAGGTTTAGAATAATCTTCTACAGTAATCATTTATAAATGGGTTAAATTACCCTTTTAATCTAAATGATAATAAAACCTTTTAAATTGCAAACACTGTATGTAACTGACAGTCGTGTTAAACTAAACCCACGTTTGATCATAAATAGGGTTAAGGGTTCTCTTCATCGTGCTGGTCTTCCTCCTCCCCGTCCGGCTCTTGTCAGGCAGCAAATACAGGCGGATGAAAGGGTCTGAGCCATCTTTGGTGAAGGCTATCAGGTTACTGAGGGCACACAGGACAAAATAGTTTGAGTCATATGCTGGCAAGCACATGATGTTTGTTGTCTTTTGATTCTTAAATACATAATAATTACTATTAACAATGACAAGGTGACGTGTGAAAAACTCCTTCAAACCACACCACAACACTACCACCGCAACAACAACAACAACAATAATAATCAATTAAGCTCAAATTAAGTGTATAATGGCTTTTAAGACCTCACCGACAGGCATGTACCACCACAATGAGTTTGTTCCTCTGGGCGCTGTGTCGAACGGTTAGCTGGACCTCACCCAGGGGGTACTGGCTGGGGGCTGAGCCACTATAAACACACCAGAGTCAGTTAGAGTCACTTTTAGAAAGTGCAGCTGAATGTATACAGGTCATGTGCACCAAAAAAATCAGGATGGCATTCTGTCGTTGGCAACTTCAGAAGTTACTTGAAGTGAAACACAGTAAGTGGAAAATAAGGAGCAATATATTCGTCAGCAGAAAACCTATTCTATATGTACTATAACAATCATATCTGCAATTTACTTCTGCAGCTGACGAAGCCTTTGCTGAAGCTCCAGAGTGGCAAAGGGCAGGGAGATATCCGAGGCCAGACTGGGTGTAGACTCCTTATGAGGCTGGTGTTTCTGTGAGTTTGACATGCAGGTGCTTAGGTTGGAGGTACTGGCTGAGTATGGCTCTTCATCCTTGTGTTGGAGTGTGATAGTGGAAGCGTCTAAGGGTGGCGGAGGTGTGGGTGGCCGCAACGAAGAGTCTGAGACAGATGGTCTCTGGGAGGAAGTTGTAGCTGACTGTGGCACACTGGTCTTTCTGACCTGAACAGAGGAAGGCTGATCTGAGGATACTTGCTTCTCCAAGGACAGAATCTACAGAAAGACAAAGAGGACATTACTACAAGAATAAAATACTGCTTAAGTAAGAATTTTACTCATTTCAGTCAGTGTACCATACTTAAAATAAAAGGTGTTCTAATCTTTGCCCCACAAAAATGAATATTTTTAAAGGGGGTTTGGTTAATTTGGTGGTTGTATATATGTACAGCCTTAAAAGTAATTAATCAATCAAACAATTAATCAATCAAGTAAACAATCCTCTAATTTGTTATAAAAAGCTTTATGATAAGGATAACTAGTATTTTTAAGGACTGGTAAAGTGGTACTACTGATATTACTGCTATTATATTGCTAAAGCACAATGGCCAAATGTCTTTATTGTGCTATCCATCTTAGTGAGTGTACAGTAAAGCAATTTACTTTATAAAATGTCTGAATGTTGATTTGCTGGTTGTGGCGCAACACTACTGAAAGCTATTTCAGAAGCGATCAATGCTTTCCTTTTTATTGAAGGATGATACAATTACAGAATACAGCTACAGTCTCTTGTGTTATTAGTCAATAACTGACAATGTTGCAGTCCTGAAAAATAATATTAGCACAATTATTTCATTTGCAGCATGCAGTGGATAGGCAACTGTATGACATGGGTGAATGTTTTTGTTGAACAATATAAATTAGCAATTAGTTTTACCTTTTCAAAATAATGTAATAATCGCTGAACACCTTCCTAGGAGAGATTTTTCCAATCATGGCTTAGCAAAGTAACTATTATTTTTATGAATCTGATTATTTCCTTGATTGCTCAACATCCAAAACTTCAAAAATTTCAGTTTATTATCATGTACACCAATATATATTGGTGTATATTATCATATACACCAATGAAAGGTGTAAAATCGCCATGTTTTATACAATGCTGTGAAAACATATTTGCCCTGAGTAATGTCCTGTTTATTTATTTTCTTTGCATATTTGTCACATTTAAATGATTCGGATCATCAAACTATTTTCAGTATTACTGTTATTGTCACACTCCGCACTGTCAGCACCTGGACAACTTGCCATAGTTGATGGACTCATGAATTCTGCTCTCTATGAGAAAATGCTTAAGGAGAAAGACTAGCCATCATTTAATCTCAAGCTCACTTGGGTTATGCATCAGGACAATAACAACCTAACACACACCAGCAAGTCCACCTTTGAATGACTCAAATAAAGGAAGGAGGGCAAACCAAAATTCCTCCACAGTGATGTGAAAGACTGATTGCCAGTTACAGCAAATACTTGATTGCAGTTGTTACCACTAAGGGTGGCACAACCAGTTTAAGTGCCAATTACATTTTCACATAGGGCCAGACAGGTTTTTCCCTTAATAAATGAAATTATCATTTAAATCATTTGTATTTATTCATGTTATCTTTGTGTAGTGTTAAAATGATGATCTGAATCATTTAAATACGCACAAAATAAAAAAATCAAGAAGGGGGCAAATACTTTTTCACAGCACTGTAATGTTGGACAGCAAATGTTGGACATTTATACTTCATAATGACTAAAATGGTTCAGTCAGAATTTATGTTCATTTACAAGTCATTGAAGTGATGACTTGCCTCGGCTTCAATTTATAATACTAGAATGACCACTACAAGAAATGGCAAGCATGGTCTCGGCCACTAAGTGCACATTTATTAATGCTTGTAACATAGTCTCTTGTTTTAAAATCAGTCTGCTGAAATATTAAAAAGCCAGCTGTAGAACTCACAAAGTTAAAGTTGGCTGGATAGCTATAGTTAATAGTTAATAGTAATAGTATAGATAATAGTTAGCCATAATTTTAAAAGACAAAACTGAAGGACTAAAAATCCATCTGTCCATCCACCTAGTATAGTAACTGCTTGTGTTCTCAAGTGTTGTAGTAATGCTGGAGCCTATCCCCTGTCTTTGGGCGAGAGGCAGGGTCCACACCTTATCACTGTAAACTAATATGAACATTGTAGTAGCAGAGAGCTTGTCAGTGTTAGCAACAAATTAGAATTAGTGTAAGCTAAGAACATAAAATGTTATGGCTAATACTTCTCAGTTTACTGTTGACAAAGCAATAGCTGCTCAGCTACAGCATCATTCTCACAATGCTTCTATTTGAATCAGCAGATTTTGAACATATTTCCTAGTTACACTGATGCAATCCATTTTTACCCTCAGAGCCATCTTAAGTTTGATGGTGGAGCTCGGCCCGGAGTTCTTGAGAGGGAAACACTGAGTCAGCGACATGTCCTCCTCAGTCAACAGACTGCTCAGTGGCACTGTCAGATTACCCAGGGTGCATTTGTGCTTATCATCTTTTACCTGTATATTAAGAAAGAAGATCTGCTTTAGGACACCTCTGCGAATGAAGGTTATAAAAATCATATGCTATCACGTCTTTATGCAACAATACCTCCACCTCGAGCTCCTGCCTCCTGGGATTGTGGACAAGGAACGAGAAACAGTCTTCCCACAGAGGCTCCTTGGTCTTGTAACGCACCTTAATGGGCAGACGGGAGGTTGTTTGATAACTGTTAATTACAAAATGATTGTATAGACACTAGCAACCAAATAAAAACACAAGTCGTTGTGTTTGAATGTGAACGTACAAATATCACAAAAATTATTTCAAAGTTTCTGCACATTTCCAGGTCATACATGTTTTCATTTAGCATCCCTTTGGTCCTCTGTTGTTATTTCTTCACACCTCACATACAGTATATATCCTGCTACCATCATATTTCAGCTTCTTAATACCTGCAGTTCTACTTCATGCAATAATATTCTTTCACTTCTAATTATCTCTGCTGATTATCATAATCTACCATCTGATGTGTCAATTACACTGTTTCCCCACAAGATTTATTTCCATTAAGAAACAATTAGAGCAGCTCATTATTTTGGCTGTGAGATTTAGATTTTAATTGGAGCACTTACTATGAGGTTAATGTGTTTTAAAGATGTTTTGGGATGATCACATCCATATTAAAACTGCAATATGCAACTTTTGGGAATCAAGTTAGTCATAGCAGAAGACTCAATGGCTAGAAGGGGACAACTGGCTCCAAAGCCACCACTCCCAAATCACAAATTAATCTATTTTGATTTTTGTTACTTGAGTTTTCCTGGCACTGTGTTACAAGGAGTTAGACCTAAATTTAACACACACTGCACATATTTTGAATGATATTACTTACTTTAATAAGTTCAAGCATATTGAGTTTTAATAGCTGATTTAGGTAATGTATAGTATATACTGTACATATGTTCATTTTAACAAAAATATATTACTGATAAAACTGCAAAAGGAGATTAAGGTAACATCTCCACAGAGCCATTACACATCTGCAGTAAAAAGTGTTTCGTCTTCCTGGATAATTTTTCTTTTGACTTCTATATAGAATTTTTTATGATAAATGGCTGGTTTATTACACTTAGTATCAGCCTGGAAGCACTGTAGCAGGTTATAACAAAATGTAATGTCCAACAAAATTGGACAACAATTTTCAGACCTCTGTCTCTTGCTTCTACGGTCAGAGGAATGCATTTCATAACAACAAGCTCCAGGGAGAGCTAAATTATGAAAAGAGACATCAACATGTCATTGTGTCTAAGAATATTAAATATTTTCAGGAGATAAAAAAAATTGCTGTATTCAATGTTTGATTGTCCAGATGCTTTTTACAACTTAAAATAGGAAAACTATCAGTGGAAGTTGCTACATTTTTCTTCATTATCATCTCACAAATCAAACTCATACACCCTTATATGATGACACAACATCATATAATATCATACTTATAATGGTTCCTTGGATGACTCACCTTACTCTCATGTGTTTTGTGTCCAACAGTGAATAGAACATAAGGGCTCGGGTCAGCGCTGCTCTTCTTTGCAGACTATTAGGGAATCAGAGAAAGGGGTATAAGCGGATTCTCCTCACTTTGACACATAATGCATGGACAGTCACAGGCAACACAGTTACACCCAAAGTCAAGCATTAACTTCTTGAAGCTCTGTATCAAGCACACAATTGTGAAAGAGTGTCTAGTTCAAAAGGGAGGGTACACAACCACACATTTTGACAGGCAGGGCTGCAGGCAGAGATGCTACCAGGGAGACTACCAAGCCTTGTCTCCTCTGCAGTCTAATTTTAGCATGCTGGGTTTTGACAGCTAAGTATTATTCAGTATTCCTTACAGAATAATAATATCCTACATGTCTACAAACCAGGGGCTGCAACAAAGGAGAGGAAGTCTTAGTTGTTAACTCATTATTTCTCTTGATGTC
>OMLM01003568.1:100077-130420 GCA_900302695.1 Helostoma temminkii
TTTCTCACCAACTTAGAATTAAGCTCCACATTGTACATCCAAGCTGATTAACACAATCCCACGCTTTAATATGGTATAACCGAACAGAGAAGGCATTCAGAGCAAATAATAACAAATAAAAAATACAGTACATAAGGTATCAAACTGTTTACGTGTCATGTTTATACTTAATTTTTCGTAAAAAAATCTTCTGTTTCAGTCTATTGTAATGCTAGTACTTTTGTCTGTATAAATAGCATCTATTGCACAAATTCTTTTTCCCAGTTAAGAGTTGTTTTGCAGTTTGCTGACCTTTCTCTTAATACAGTTGACTTGACCCCCAACTGGGGTTGTCACAACTGGTTGTTTTGACATACAGTTTTGTGCATGTGCACTGAAATATATACAATTTATCACAACTAACCAAACTCACATTTAAAGAAACATTTCACTGTTTTTATGTTCTTTTGTGGTTCAGTGGTAAAGTCATTGTTTCTGTCAAATTTTACAGATGACAACACAAGTCCTGAAGACAGGAGGGAAATGTTTTCTGTGGCTGACAGAGCATGTAGACATCATGTCCGTGAGTGAAGGATGCAGTGATACTAGATGAAATGTTGCAATGGATTGTGTCTCTCTCATAAATAAATTCCTTCTCCTTCAGTGATTTTCTTTTTTATTATTTTCAATGTTGTACGTAATTGCTGAAGACAATTAAATTATGACAAAACAAATATGGAATTTTGTTGTCAACAAAAACATGTAAAATAACCCAGAATATATAATATATATTATATTTTGATTGCTTTGGCACACTCATGGCATTCTCTTATCAGATTCACCTGGAATGGTTTATAAATCCAGATTGTGGCAAGAAACACTCAGTTAAGTAAAGAGAAAATACAGCGAAGGTCAGTCAGGAAATGAAGGTCATTCTAAAAACTGTTCTTCGGTCTGGTAAGTCAAACGTTTTGGTTTTAATAGCATTTTGTAAGAAAAGCAGCCAACACGTTTTGAACACCTCTGGAAATTCCTTCAAGATTGTTGGAAAACCATTCCAGGTGACTACCTCATGAGGCTGGCTGCCAAGAGTTTGACAAACTGTCATCACAGCTACTTTGGCTAGAATCAGAAATATAAATATATAATGGGTTGTTTAACTCTTTTTTAGTTTACTACATAAACCTGCAGCCATACTGTAAACACTTTACACCTATCTGACGATAGGAAAACCGTGACCATGGGGAACAGCTCAAATGCATCAATACATTTTTGAATCTAGTGACAGGTGTCACGATTGTCACAGAGGTGTAAATGCAGACATGAAAGGTGTGAACATTTTCCTGATAGGTTGCCAGAAGTCGTTGTGGTGTTGTAACATCTAACACTGTTTTTAACACGCACACGTACACACACACACACACACACATACACACACACAATATTTGTGCCTAATCCCAAATATGCCAATGTATGTCAATGAAAAGCACCATTTGTGGTGGAGAATAGGTTTGGATAAGTCTAAAAGCTTTGGTCAAAAGTTTTCTAGACTCTAGTGCATGTTTTTAGTGTAATTATTGAAACTAAATTTAACATGTATGCTCTTTTTCCTATTTTGCATCTTTAATACACTTTTTTGGGATATCTGTCACAATTGAATGATTCAGATCATCAAGCTAATTTTTAATATTACACAAAGATAACCTAAGTAAATACACAATGCAGTTTTGGAATGATGATTTTACTTATAAAGGAAAAAAAAGCTGTCTTGCCTGGCCTGGCCCCATGTGAAACAGTAATTGCTAGTGGTTGACTAATGGCCTAATGGCCAAAATTCCTCCACAGCGATGTGAAAGACTCATTGCCAGTTATCACAAACGCTCAATTAAAGTTGTTGAGGTCAAGGGTGGCACAACCAGTTATTAGGTTTTGGGGGGCAATTACTTTTACATAATTACTTTTAAGACCAGCCAGGTTTGGACAGCTTTTTTTCCTTAATAAATGACTTTAAAACTGCATTTTGTATTTACTCAGGCTTTCTTTGTGTAATGTGAAAATTTGTTTGGTGATCTGAATCATTTAAGTATGACAAACATCCAAAAAAAAAAATAAAAAAAACCAGGACAAGTGCAAATACTTTTTCACAGCACTGTTAATGTTGCAGTACGTTTCTTCAAGACCTGCTCTTGCACTTCGCCACATTGTGTGGGACAATGGGAGGTTTAAAAGTATGCAACGCAAGAAACGACTCGTGCTAACTGGAATAAGCAGCAGTTGGCTTCTCAGTAGGAGTGTAACCTGAGACTGTGCATGGTTATGAAAAGCTAAATCACATACTTATGTGACTGCTATCAAAGTTGTAAGGGAACTGTCATTGTTTCTACCCCTGTCTGCTTCTTGCCAACTCTAATGTTTTCTCGGATACATTCAGAGTTTACCTCTAACACATGTATGCTCAACAAGCGTAAGAAATGTAGAAAGGCTAGCCTGACAGGTTTGGGTCATTATGAATACCTAATCATAAATCTTGCCGTAAGTTAAACACAATAAGTTATTTGCTTAATAAACACACACTGTTGCCTTGCAGGGTTGCTGTGAAAACCCTCTGGCCCTGTTTACTTCCACTTTACATAGAAATAAGGACATGCAGGGACACAGTTCCATGTAAACGAACTGACTGTGTGTCAATCAACTGTAAAGACTGACAAAACGTTACCAAATCTTACTTTCAGTTTAGAAATATTTGAGTTTAGTTTTAAACTTTTGCATGCACAAGTTTGAAAAGACAGACTAGACGGTGGTGTGCATCACAGTCAAGAAAAAAATAGACAATGCAATCTTACATCTTCATGCATGTTTTGAAAAGACACGGCACTCTGCGTGTTTATCATCACAATCACACTGGCTGGTGCACTTGAGGGGCAGCACAGATGAGATATGGGGTGTGATCTGCACATGCAGTCCAGTTTTCCCACATTACCTTAAGGGCCTTAAAAACGGACACCTGCTTCAACCCATCATAGGTGAAATCTGACAGGTTGCTCTTTAAACCACAAGGAGAATTGGGGGAGAAATCACACCCATAGTTAGTAGGATGGGGGTGATTAAGTATCATTAGGAGAAAATGGAGGAGGAGAAATGTTGAAATATGAACTGATACATGAGTGACAGGGTTAATAAATATAAATTAGTGTGAGGGATGATATTGTTTGCACTGCAGAGAGCTAAGAACAAAGACACTGGTCAGAATAATGAGGGTATTTTCTACAGGGAAGATTTGGGTGCACTAGTTTGAGACACATTTTAACAAGCAGGATTTCTGTATCTATACAGCTAAACACTAATTGGCCCACAAATGCAAAGAGAAATAATGATGAGCTCTGCCAGTGATCTCTTCGTACTGTAGATCTTTTATATTTCAGCCTTGAACTAAGCCACTAATTTAGCAGAATATACATCTGACTAAAAACAGGCATAGCTGCTGTTTCCATGGTTAAATTTTAATGTTATTGGTTATTGGATTCTGAGTTTTCATTATGCACTCCAATACAATCGTGCAGCCAAAACATGCTTTAGGATACATATTTTAAGGATTTCTGTTACTGTCCAAATCACACCATGGCACACAGCTAATGCTACCTCTGTCAGGATGCAAAGCACAAATGGACTCACAAATATAGTTCTATACTCCGAAGTATTGCTCTCACAAAAGATTAAGCCAGATGCTCGCCTCTCACTTAAATTTCCACAGCCTAAGCTGCCTGTGAAGACACTCTTGGGGGAAAGGAAAGAAAAGAAACAGAAGCCTGAGTTACGAGGGCTCAGATGGCTAAAAAGTGTCGTACTAAAGTTGAAGAACTTACAACCATACGCAAACATAATGATCCCACTGGAACTGTAGGCTACATCCATAATGCCCTATCATAGTTTTTATGGCTAGGTCTGGAGTAGCTAAAATAATGAGCATACTAATAAAACTATTTGGAGTGTCAGGTTCATCTGGAAGTCAGAGTGCTATAAAAAACAAATGTCAAACATAAAAAGCAAAACTAGAGAAGTCACAGAAGTATAAGAAAACATGAAACATTATGGCAACAAAAAAAATAATAATGGAGCGGCGTGCATGTTTACCAATAATCCTTGTTTATATCTTGTTTAAACTTCAGTGGCATGTCTTTCTAAACTGATACAGCGTGTTGCTAAATGTGGTGCGTGTTTGTGTGGAGAACAATAAAATGAGCATATGTGTAATGCTATGTTTCAGAAGAAGCTATAACATTATAACAATAGCATAGTCAGCACACAATCAAAACAGAGTGACCACAGCAGTATCTTACTGGCAGGTTCTTTGCTGAGTCCAGATAAACCACCAGCAGAGCTGATGATAGCCCATCATTGGCCAGGCTTCTGTCTGCACGCACACTGTGCAGTACCTGATTGAACAGGAAACACAGAAAAGTTGACTGACATGTATCCAACATTGACAGACAGCATTAATGATTAAGCATGAAACTGTTGAAACTGTGTTGTACCTTGTCTAATTTCTCAGGAGTAGGAAGCAGAGATAGCCACTCCAGTTTTAAGTGGAGTTTCCCTGTTGGAGCTTCTTCCAGTTCAAACCACTGGGACAATGTGACAAACATAAATCACTGAAGGAACCAAATTTATTTATGACTTTAAAATTGTTTCAACAATATTAAAGTATAAGTTCACAATTTTTCAAGTCAATAGTACCCTTATGAACATTGGAACAGGCTTTTCTTGATCGTGTACATGCAGCACATACTGGCCTTGAATACAATTGATCGTCACCTAAAGCCTTTTCACCAGAAGTGATGGAGGACTAAATCCATAGTGCATATTATGTGTATAAAATAATCCACAGTATTTCACTCCCCAGTTCCACTCGGTCACATGTTGAAGTGTCTTGAAAAAGACTGCAAACCCCACACTAATAGTGTTTTGAATGGCAGTTTTGCCCGAAGACTCAATAAACAATTACAATGCAAAAACAGGGAATTTTGCACTTTGACTGTGTCACTAGTGATTAATAGGACCTTATGTTGTCCTCCAACATTTTCATACACATTTTTGTAGAGTGGAGGACTTGTAGATTTTATCTTCTAACACAGAAAGCATAATCTGATAGCAAGGAAAACTTGTTTCAGTGTTCTCAGGAGAATCGAGACTTGTATTGAAATGTTTATTTTAAAGCAACAATTTGACATTTTAGGGACTGTGTTTCTAGCAATAATGCTAGAAACAGGGAGTAATAGTCTGACAAATTCAAGGGAAAAAACACTCAAAAGCACAGTGCATAAGCATTGTCTCTAATATCTATTCTATTGAGATGTATAATATATTAGATATCCTATTATGAGTGCTATAATTTTGCCTTAGAACATGCCCTACCTCATCAACCTTCTGTTCTTTGTGCAGCTCAGTCATATCGATCATCAGGCTGTGAATAATGACAAATAATTACTCAAATTGGGCAAACAGTCACAGAGAAACCACACCAGTTAATTTGAGCAGAGGAGGTCCAGTTATTGATTGTCTGCTTTGTGCTGTCAGCACCTGGTGTAGTGTTACAGGCTTGAATCTAAATCAATTCACTTTACTCAAGAGCTCCAAACTGTGGGACAACATCTCTACTTCACTTTTACAGATATTTACTCAAAACACCCTCTCTCCAGATTTCATATCACCTGGAATGCTACACAGATCCTCAGCTTGTCTATATATAGATGGTTGATAACAACCCAGCTAGCTCCATACTATCGTTTACATTGCTGAGGGGCAACACACCTTGTTTCTTCTGAAATATGTGTGATAAGATCAGAGATGTGCAGGAAATCACCTTCCCAGGAAATCATCTTTGTCTGGGTCCTCATCAAACAGTTCAATCTCGAGATGCTGACCCGAGTGCTCGTACACCAGTGCCTGATGAACAGTGATTAACACGTTGATGCTTGCTCAAGCACGCATGTCAAGATAGTAAACAGGTTCTCAATGTTAGCAGGTTCAAAATAATCGTGCAAGCAGTATTGAACCTGTAATGTTGTAAACCTGTCACCTCATAAACTTCATTCCACTTCGGGTTGAGGGTCTCCTTGATTGTCTTGCTTTGGAACAACTGGTTGCCGATCTGCAGGATGCCGTACGGGTCAGACTTGCCCTTAATTAGACCTCCTAGAAATGTGTCTTTCCCTTCCAGATCCTGAGCCTCCAGGAAGTGGATCCTTAGGACTCCCTGTGGAGACAAACAGATCACACATATGAAATAGCTGCCTCTGACTCAAAAAAATTATAACCACAAATGCAAGAGGACACAAGTGGTTTGTTTATTATCGGTTTTGCAGCAAAAACATACAGTAACTGTAGAATAAAATACTGATCATCTAATCTTGTTACCATGGATACAGGTGTTCATTCTGTTTTAAAGCTCGGAGTTACCTAAAAAAAACCCTGTTAACAACTTCATTTTATTATAGAAAATATCCAAAAGGTCACAGAACATATCAGAATTACCTACCAAGGACATTCAACTCTTAGCCTTGAATTACCTCATGAAGCAGCCAGGACTTAAATGGTTACAAGCAGCATTTAAAACCTCTTGATTAACTGGATGCACTTTAAAACTGTGTTAGTACCTTAGGCATTGGGAAGCGTAGCTTAGCCAGTTCCACATCCTTGATCAGTGGGATGGTGATACGCTGGGGTAAAACCAGATAACTATAGATAATGTCTTGAATTAGACTGTCAGAGAAGCCGCTGTGAGGACAAAAAGGAGAGGTGAGAGAAAAATAAGATAAACAGAAAGAAGCAATGGTTTATTTAAAAGACAAGATGCCCTTGGGTTATAAATATTCCCCTTTAAGCTCGTCTTAGTACAGCACATTTCAGCTTTGCATGTGAGATGATAATAGGAAAACTGGAATCAGTTCAAGCATGTCGCTGTTGCTTGCCAGCAGACCTTTGAATGTCAATCTGATCCACGGACGATTCAACTCTGTGTGACCACAACAATGACAGTAAGGGCAGAGAATGGCAATACCACCAGGATAAACTACATTCATTTAGATACTGTGGCATAGCTGGGAAATTGTAATTAGCTACAGAAAAAGTGGAACTGCAGTGAGAATTCAGCATCTACTACTATTGTTTATCCTGTAACTCAAAGAGAAACTGTTCTGTGATTACAGCTAAACAACTGTTCATATATCATGATGTTCGTTATAATATGCCTGCAGTACCAACTGGAAGTGATCCGCCGTTAAACCTCAGAGAAGAAGAAGAACTGGAAGTGATCCTGAAGTTGCCTCTGGAGTGATTCCAGTATTCTGAACCAGATGGGTAAACCTATAAAATGGTGTGCAGGATGCACTTAAGTGTGAGATGCAGTAATATGGTGAGTTGACAAGCAGCCTAATAAATGAGGCTTTTAAAACACCGGAGCCAATGTACCTATCCCATGTGGTTTTTACTTGTCCAGTTATACAGAACATATAGTAGTTATGCCTGAATTCCGCTTTTCACTGCTGCTGCTTTGTCTGTTTCTGTTTTTATTATAGTCTGTAAATTCTGTAATTGTATATTGCTTTATTCATTACCAAACTAGACTTATCTACGTGGTCATTTTCAGTCACTGTATATTGTTTAAACTATCCCTGTTGTTGTCGGTGTAGTTATCTTAGCCTTGCTTCTTTGTTTATATTTCAGCCTTTAACGCCACTGCTACTGTATCTGCCGAGGTAATTTATAACCAGGGCTTGTGTTGATTGTTGTGGTCTTGCAGACAGGGTGTCTCTGCTAGAGAGACCTGTATGGGCAGAAATATGTGTCAGCAGAAAACGAATTTGAATAATTTAGAATTGAATTTGAAATGTAGAACTGAATTTGAATTGCTCGACTTGAATAATAGCATTGGCAAACTGAATCTGAATGGCTTAATTTGGAATTGAATGTATTAGTTCTACAAGTGAATGCCAATTAATTTGAATCTGAATGCAACATTAGGCAATTGAATTAATTTGCTCCGAAACTGTATTTGATCCTCACTGAATATTAAACTGTCTACAAACTTGCAAATTCAGTTCTCGCATTTCAAATTCAAATGTTTACCAAGACGCACATCCGGGTCACTGAGGAAGAGATAGAGAGTAGGGATACTTTAGCAGACTGAAGTTTAGAAGCGCCGAAGGGTACGCAACCGGTTACATGGCCTGGTTTGCGGTCGCCAATCCCGACTACAAACCGGTTTTCGTCCCTCGCTAGCCCTGTTTGTAGCCCCGCGGGGTTGTGTGCTACTTCTGACTTTGCTGGGGGCAGACAAACCACTGTACCACTCTAGTGATAGATTTACTGTCAACCTGGGACCAGAGCTTCTGACATAGATAATAATTGAAGGGTACTGGCATTACGTAGGGATAAACAGGGAACACAGGCACATACTACCACTAAATTATAACACTGTAGACTGCCAGACCAGCCAGAGCCAAAAGGTTGAAACTGTCTTCCTTCCCCTGCCACAATATTTATATATCCACCAAAAGTGTCAGTCATGAAGCACTATTTGATATTCCTGCCATTGTAAATCATAAAGCTTCTGATAGAGTCCTCTGCAGTAACAGCGCAAACAAATTTTAATTTGTGACCATGAAACATCGTCTCCATAGGCCATCAAACAATCCATTGACTCAAAATGCCAACTACAGATTGATACATCCTCAGACAGCCAGAACAAGGTAAGCGCTGAACAATGCAGCAGAGTGTTGGTTTTATACATTTTAAATCATTCTCCACCAAAACCTTACTGATAAATGATTTGCCCTGTTCAAGAAAATTGATTCAGTTCTTCCCACGTTTTCCACATGATATTATACAAACCACCTGGCCCTTATTCACCCTTTTTAGAGGAATTTGGAGAATGAATCTCAGATCTGATCACTCACTGTGATGATACGCCTCAGATGCTCTGAGTAAGTGTTATGACGCTTATGGATTCTTTGGGGTTCATCCAGTTTGTGCACGAACCAACTCATTGCAATGGCAACACTCCTGACTTGGTTCTGTCCCAGGGAATAGTGATCTCTAATATGACTGTCTGTCACATCAGTGATATCAGATCACTTTCTTATAGGATTTGAAGCATCACGAACTCGTCCTTACCACACGACACCTCCCGATCTTCTTAAACTTTTATATTTATTTTGACTTTTAATTAACAGTGTTTTGCCTTTATCAATCCCTGTTAGTGGGTTGGGTTTCAGTCTCAATCAGCTGATATACCCTGTGTCTATAGTGTAGCTCATGTAGTCCTGCCAAAGAGTTATTTACTAATTTCTGTTTCATTCACTTAACCCTTTGTTTTCTCTCTCCCAAGTACATAAGCAGACAGGCTGTGTACCTCTCTCTCTCTCTCTCTCTCTCATCCTATCCTTCCTCCAGGTCCTCGCCATGGGGGGAGGTTAAGTGACCAGGTCTTTTCTCGCTACACTTTTCACTCACCCCAACCGGTCGAGGGAGATGGCCGCCCCACCCTGAGCCTGGTTCTGCTGAAGGTTTCTTCCTTTCTTTAAAAGTGAGTTTTTCCTCTCCACTGTTGCCCAGTGCTTGCTCATGGGGGATTTGTTGGGCTTTTCTCTAAATAACGTTGTAATGTCCTGACCTCAATATGTGAAGTGCCTTGAGATGACTCTGTTGTAATGTGGCAGTATATAAATAAAATGTAATTTAGTTTAATTGGTGTTACAAATTTAATGGACCTCTAGTCCTTAGATCTAAACAACAGAAAATCTAAATCTAAATCTAATGAAAGTGTAAACTACAGTATGGGTACCAAGGTATAGTGTAAATATAGACAAGAGTAACAGCACATGGCATAGTCCAGCTAAATGGCAACTAAGAGAGTAATGTCTGCCAATCCTGACTTCAGCAAAACTAACTAATTTGATGTGGTTAAGCTGTATTTAAATGACATATTCAAACATATTTAATTAAAAAATAACTTACACATTACAACAGCTCAAGGTCAAAAACTGTATTTATATTTTCCCTTTACACATTTTGTTGTTGACAATATTTGCTGAAAGCTTTTAAACTCCAAACCTTTTTTCATCAACTACCAGTGCTTCTGTAGTTTTTTTTGTATCTGCAAATTTCTCTCTAGGATTAATAAGTCTAATCTTATCTGTGTTAGTAAGTGTAGATGTATATTCCCACAATTAGCCGGCTAACCACTCTACAGCCACTAATTTCCTTTTCACTGTCACCCCCTACAGCAAAAGGTCACAGCACATGACCTTCAGCGAGCACCAACTAAAGGCCAATGCAATCCATCAGGCTAAAACCACAGCACGTAGCACCTCAGAGACCAAAGCCTACCAGCAAAGTGTACTTAATTATGTAAACTACTTTTTTTTTTTTTTACTATACCAGATCAGCACATAAACCATCTCTTCTGACAAAAGCTACGGTCAGATAATCTCAATTTAGCAACCTGTGTTTGTGTTTAGTCAGGAGCAACATTGATTTGAACAATTCTCGCTTATCTTCAGCAGCTCTTCTCTGTCGGCCGGAGACGTTAGGATTATCTGGTGGAGGACTGATCACAGCTGGAATTTTTCTCCAGTTCAGAGCTGAGGGTGTAAAAGTATCTCTGCTGAATCAACACTTACTGCTGCATTTATGTTGCCCCCCTGGCGTAAACACTGAAACATACCTGTTTAAACAATACAATACAATACAGTTTATTCACTCACTTTAGGAAAACACTGCTGACTACACACTTTTAACCTACAGTCACACAGGGTGTCTATCCTAATGACTTTGGTGATCTGCTAAGTGTTCCCCCAGCAGTACCATTGTGTTGATGTGTTTTTTACTGAAATGTCACAACAATTATTAGATATATTGCCATGACACTCACTACAAACACTCATGTATGACCTTGGTGATCCCTGGACTCTTCTCTTATTGCTGCAGTGAGGTCAACATTTTTGAATTTCCAATATTATGGTTGAGCATTTAGCTCAAATCACGAGCCTCACAGAGCTGCTAGCATGGCTGTAAGCTTATTTTGCTCTAAAACAGTAATGGCATGCAGTATTACCACATGCAAACAACTGAGGCATACAGTATGTTGCATAATAATAACAACAGGGTTTAAGACAGACATACTGGGCAAGTCTTCAACTAGGCAGCTGATGCTGTCTGTCTGCTGCCGCATTCAAGGAACTCTGTAGCTCCAACTACAATTTCACCAGGCCTCTGCTACAGCAGCTAACCACTTCTTTTTCTTCACATGCTACCCCTTTCCCTTAACCAACACACACACACACCCACATAAATACACACCAACTGGATTGCACATGCAATAGTACATGGATCTATTTCATGTCAACAGAACCAAAGGAAACTGGCCAGACATGACATCAGCGAGGTACTGTATAAGACAAGCAGCTGTAATGTCAGAAAATGCATGCTGCATTAACGCATGTGTTGTTGTTATTTGGGATATAAATAATTTATTAACCACTCAAGACAGCGGCTGTGTCGGACTGTTAGCAACTCTTAATTGCCTTTTCTGCTCAGCCCACACAACAAGAGGGAACAGACTCTTAATATAAGCAAGACTAAATGAGTAAGAATAAAAAAACAGCACTAACCTAACCTAATTAGCTCTTTAAACTATTTACATATTGAACATATATAAACAATTAATTGTCCCTATGGGGAAATTGTCATTGGACAGCTGCGCATAGATCATTAAACTCTTATGGGGTTTCAGGGTCTTCTTCAGGGACACTTCAATATGAGGCCAGGACAGGCTGACTGATCAAACTCTTCAAAGTGATGAACAGCTGCCCCATTATTCGTGATCTCAGTGTTTCTGACACCTAAATCTAGTTTATCTAAATCAGTTCAGTCTGGTCAAGGTCTTAATCACAACAGTAACAAGGACAAGGACACCTGATCAAGCTATGAACATCCAGCTATGGACACTTATGAAAAGTCTGATGTGTAAGTAATTAAGTTGTAGTAGTAGTGTGAAGTAATTTTTAAAAATACACATTACATTGTCACAATCACACAGTGCTCTCAATATGTCTTTAATGGCATAAAAAATAGGTACGTGTCCAGTTTCCTGAAACCAAACTTTTTTTCATTGAGTGAGAAAAGCCATTTTGATCTGGCTTACCTGAGCCCAGGAATGTCCAGTATATTGGTGAGTCCAGCCCAGTTTATGTCCAGAAGCTAAAAGAAGAAGAAAAGACAATAAACCAGTGGTGGAATAGTGGAAGGTCTGAATGACTTGTTCCAAACACTTAACTTTATTATTTCCTGCCCTCTGTGCTACATTTACCACTTGGCATCTTGTTCTCTGGCCAACAAACAAACAAACCTTGTTGATTAATAACAGCAGAGACAAAGGGTCCTATACAGACTGCAGCAATATATAAATCAAAAGTTTAGCCTCTGCTTTGGTTCACTTTGAGGTCAAAACAGTATTTAACCTACTACGTATTGTTGTCATATTAATTATTTAAGAAAAATGTGTAACATATCGCTGCGCACAATGTTTTTCAATGGATATAAAAATGAATATTAAAAAAAGTTTTCTGATCAGCTTTATTTAAGCGGAAGCTGTGCGCAATATTAGCTGCAACAGAGTCACTGCAACAGGACAGAAAGTAGAAATCCTTGAATGGAACTAAATACAACTATACATCCTTACTGAAATGTTTAGAAAGCAGCAGTGGGAGACCTCTGGGTTCTCATTAGTTTTTTTAAAAGGGTAATAAATTGTGCATTTTTTATAGTACCTAAACTATGGTAAAACCAGAATCGGGTACTGTTTGTCCAATCAGAAATAAGGGGAAGACTGGTTATATGGTTATATGAAGTAGCATCAGAGCATCAGCCCAGACTGCAGATGCAGGTTGATGCAGGCTCTCAGATATGTTTCTGTCTCTAAGCTGAGGGAGCAGTGTTTTCTTAATGAGCCATTCCCACAATACTTTTCTGCCCAGCTTGCTTATGTTTCAGCAGATGCGCTGAGCACTGCAGGGAAGCGAGGAACACTGCAGGACTAGAAATGATGTGGGGGATGGATGTGTGTGGTGGCAACATGTGGAAAGCCACACCCCTGACTGAACATCAGTTCTCTGCAATGATCAAAAGACTCTTGTTATATCTGGAAAAAGAAGTCCTGAAAAAACAGCAGTGTCTTCCAACTATAAATGCTCTGCCATTAAGTATGAAATAATTAGTCACTAAATAAATAATCAATCAAAACATAATTGATGATTATTTTAAAAATTGATTAGTACTGATCAGCTTTCCATTGTGAAATGTCCTATTTGAGTTTTTAGTTATTTGATGATTTTGGGAAATTCTTGTCTTTCAGTGCTATATCTGCACACTTAATAAGACAGTTAGCTTAGCTTGGAAACAAATGTCTAAATTTAATTAATGCCAAAACTTATGAGAAAGGCAAAGTGACATCTTAAAGAAATCACTAAATGTGACTTGTTTTTCCTTTGATAAACCCCCAAAAGAAGTTTTTTAGTGTTCCTGCTATGCTAAGCATAATTTAATAAATGATATTGAGCCATGAGAGGTATTGGACTCTGGTTTGAATCAACTGAGTCACAGTGATGATATCACCTTAAAGGTCACCCAGCAGAAAATGTCATTGCTGCTCTTTTGCAACCCTCTACGGGATAAGCAGTATAGCTAATGGATGTTTGGATGGATGAGTCACATTAGTGTGATCATACAAGACCTCATATGGTCTGGAAATGTTTCTTTTTCATTTGGCTCTCAGGATCAGACCTTGTACGGCCCTCTAAAAGAAAGAGAAGGCCGGTGAGTTACTTAGAATCCACAGTGTTGTAACATTACTCATTTACATTATGCCAATATAGAGTTCTTCATCTGAAGCAGGAAGACAATGCATATGACTAAGCGTATGCGGCAGCCTCATAATTCATGGACTAGAGCTGCTGTCTTCTTCCTTCAGCCTCCTACAGTAATATCTCCATGCTGAGTTTAGCTGAAAGCCTGGACAGAGAAATCAGCCAAAGTAGGGCTGACTTGCAGCTATTTAAAGCACTGCTATAGTTCTACTGGGTCTTCCTATGTGGAATAAGTCGGTCAAACCTTTTTAAGCTGTGCAGCAGCAGGGCTTTGCAAAGGGCTTGGACTGGGAGAATGATGGCATGTGCATTTGAAAATATTAGATATGCAAGCAAGTGACATGATGTGGATTGTTTATGCACAAATCAAACTGTTATTACACTGGAACTTATGGTTGTAAAACAAACCCAGTATAGTTTGATTTAGCTGTGAAGTATGTCTTATTATTTTTGTCTGAAAGTAGCAAACAAGCAATTTGTTTTATGAGGTGCAATATCATAACATCCAGTGAGAGCATAAAATTAGCTGGAATCAATTGAATAGGTAATGTGCTGCACCATCTCACCTGGTTTTTGTATTCCAGTATACAAATCCCAGTTTAATTGCTTCTACTCTAATCATGTTGCATTTGTTCTGCATCCGTGCTTCACTCATTATAACTTCAAGTGCTGATACTGAACGAATTTAATAAAATTAATTAGTGTGGTATTATCAGTGTCTGAACTTACTGGCTTCTTGAGGAAGAACAGAGACAGAGCTCCAACAAGAGGCATATCACCCAGTAATGGCTCCATGACTACTCTCAACACGCCATGGATCTATGGAAACACAAGAGGAACACATTGATAAACACAAACACACACATAAACACAATCAGGGAGCTAAAGGAAACATGCACCCTTCTGGCCCTTGACATTCCTCAGTGGTGGAGTTGCTTGCTGTAGCACATGACACGTTGGAAACTCGATCACAGCCTGACTTCACACCTGCCCTGAGTCATCCTCCTTTTCCATAACATTTCGTGACAATTACAAGGATTATGATATTGGACGTGCTTGTGTGTGTCATGTGAACACCACAGAGTGGCGCAAATCCTCGGTAGAGAACAAATAATCTTTGACTTCTAGCACCTATACGTTTGTTCTGCCATTACACTAATGAACCCCATGCTAATAAAGCACAAGTGAAACCTTTAACCAATAACACTCTTAAAAATCAATACTAATTAAGCTTTCCTGTTGCGGCTCTTCGGAGAAACGTCATTCAGTCCAAGACAACTTCAATTCTGGGGCATAGGAAGTAAGTGGAGCACTCATCTGTCATTTACTATCAGCTCTTTAGAGAACAATATTGACAACAACCTGACACACCAAAATAACATTTATAAGTTTGAAACCTCTTTTTGTTTGCACAAATTTAAAAATTTTCCTCCCTCTTAATAAGTTAATGTCAAATTTTACACCACAGTGGTAGCACTGAGTCATGCTACTGTAGTTTGTAGCTGTAGGAAATCCTGGCACTGTATATTGAGTATTTATAGTCGTATTGATAAAGCTGTCTTAAGGAATACTAATGTCTCCAAGGAAGGGTGACACAGAGCAGCAACTGGCTAGTGAGGAAACACTAAAATAGATGTATCTTTTAATTATAAAAACAAAATAAATCATATTGTGTATTTGGGAAGTGGGCTTCTATGATTTTGCCTTCATACACCACCACAGTGGATCTGAAATAAAACAATCATGATGATGCTTGCTCATGGGGGATTTGTTGGGCTTCTCTAAATAATGTAATAATAATAGAAAAAAAGTGAATTGAACTGAATTGAATTGATTGAAGTGTAGACTTTTAGCTTTATTTTAATAGGCTGCACACAAATATGGCATTTACTGTTTAGGAATTACAGCTATTTAAAACACAGTACCTCCGTTTTCAGCGCTCAACTGTCACGGTTTCCAGCCTGATTCCCTGTTTCCACCCATATATGGCCATTATCCCATCTCTGCTCTCTCTCTGGTTCACCTGACTCACTAATCATAACACCTGTGTCTCTCACTATATAGCAGGTCTGCAGCTCTCAGTCCCCTACCAGATTGTCTTTTCTGCAACCCAGTTGCGACTCTCCAGTCATTCTCTGTTTCAACCTGACTACCTGTTACTGAAACTGATTGTTCTGGACATGAACTATGCTCTGTAAATCTGCCAGATTTTTGGGCAAAGTGACATAATTGTAAATATAACCATTGTTTGTCTAATTTGGATAGAAATCCTTTGCAGTCAATGTTTGCCTGAAGTCTGGAGCCCAAGGACATCACCAAATTCTGAGTTTCATCCCTGGAGATGCTTTTCCAGACCTTCACTGTAGTTGCTGCTTGTTTGTGGGTCATTTGGTATTCAGTAACTGAAAAGCATGATGTATTGGGTTTGAATCATGTGACTGACTTGGCCATTAAAGAATATTCCATTAATTTGCGGTGGTATGTTTAGTGTCATCATCCATCTACACTGACAGGCAGTGTCCTATCAGTTTTGAAGCATTTCACCTTGCTACTTCTGCCAACAGTCACATCATCAGTAAACACCAATGAGCCTGTTCCATTGGGAGCCATACAGGCCCATGCCATAACACTGCCTGACACATGTATGCTTTGGATCATAAACTGTTGCTTTTCTGTCCTTCTTTATATATGTTTTTTGGCAAACACACCTAAGGTTTTTGCTATCTCACTTATAGATTTGTTTTTTTAGCCTATATTAGCCTCCATCATTTTCATTTAGATCTCCTTGGATTTCATTTTGGTAGCTCCAGTCAAACAGCTACCAAATGACAACTTAATACCTGATGTCAACTCCCAATTTTTTTTTTTCATTCAGTTAACTTGCCCATGAAAATGGGGGTACTTACTACTGCTTACCTACTGCTTAAAATTGCTGAAATTCCTATATGGTGAATGCATATTTTTGTGAAACTTCTTAAATTAAAGCTCTACACTCTACACATCATATCTTTATAGTTTTTTCAAATCCACTATTGCGGTGCACAAAGGCAACATTGTAAAAACTCCAGCTAGGTGCATTTGCAGGTTTAATAGGTGTTTATGTGTGCTGAAGATGGGACCATCAATATAGTGCTGGAACCCCAGAACATGCTGATATTAAATGAAAAAGTCCTGTGTTTAACCTCAGTCCTCACATAGACATCCGTAATCTAAGTATTATCAAAGAGTACACCAGCTTTGTGTAAGGCAAACAAGCACAAGGAGTGATAGAGACTAATGCAGTGGTTGATACTGACAGATACAGTATGTAGGTCTGTCTGAGTTGCATAATGGGAGCAGTGTGCAACAAATGTCTCCTGGGACAGACCTAACAGCGTCAGTCTCCAAGGAGGCACACAGATTGTTCTCTCTGCCTGCTATATTTCACTGCAGCAACACACAAGGACAAACAAACACATATGACACGACTGAGAGTAACAATCTTTTTTTAAAGAGTGCAAATTAAGAAGCTGCATGTTTTTATTGTACCAATGTTTTATTTTTTTTACATTTGATTGTTTAAAATTTGTTTATCTGAAATAAATAATAGTGTGGGTCAGTTTAACAACAGGAGCTCATTTTAATATATCACAACTGGGTAAAACCTATTCCTATAATGTAGCATTTATTTATTTTTTTTCTTATTAGCATGGATTATACTTTCTTTTTAGTTGTGTAGAACAGAAATTCCCAGTGTACGGTGTAATAAGATCATAAATAGAACAGATACAGAGAGACAAAAACACATGCACAGTATATTTTCATATAGTATATATAAAACTTACTGTACATCACACATATTTCAATATTATACAATTTTTTGGGGAAATTCTGTGAAAAATGTGTCTGCTAAATTCCTTTAAATGTTCATATTTAACAATATGAAAGGACAAAATTGCAGGTTGCACTTGTCCACAGTTGACTGAAATTGGTTTTGTGTAAGTGGGAATTGCCTAATCTAAAGAGCTGATGCTTGTATTTTTTGACTTTATTATTACGTGACTGATGATAGCACATTCAGCTCCAGTGCTAAATGTGCTATGTTCCTTTTCTGAGAATCAATGTAAAAGTCAAAACCAGGGAAGGGAAACTAGTTCTGTGAGGATGTGAAACACACAAAAAATTACTTCCTTACCTGGATGCTCTTAATCCCAGCTTTGCAGTAGTACCGTTTAATATCCACATCAATCTCCGTGTTGCCAACAAAGCTGAGTGACAAAACACAATATGTCATGTAAAAAACCTGCACCAGGGTTCATTCACTTTTTTAGCAATTTAAAAATGACTTCTTGTGAGTCTTGTTTGGGAACAAGGTTGAATTTACAAATCATAGTGAGTATTTCTTTTTCGTTACCTACACACTGGTTTTACAAGTCCTGCTGCATAAACACAATGCATCACAGTGAGACCTTTGAAGTTTAATGCTTAAGGCTTTCTCAAAATATTCAACTATATTTCATGGCTAGTGGAGGAGCCTGCCAATTCCACGCTGGATTAAAATAGCCTATTACTGTTTGTAAGATCACAGTTGATCATGGCAGGATAAAAATAGGTCATTTATTATGTGATCTTGGTTAAAATAAAGCTATTGCTTTAGCTGCACTGTAAACATTTCCATCCACAGTTCCTACAGTATGTTGATTTTAGACAAAAGTAGCTTTACAAGTGTCTCTTGTAAACTGCAAATTTTAACTGTACCAAGCAGTACTGAAATCTTAATCTTAAGACTTACAACTTGACATGCATTGTTTTTTCTTTTAATCACAACAATCCCTGAACCTTTGTAAAGTAGAATGAGGAAGATACTACTCAGGTAAAACAATGATTTTTCTCACCTAATCTGTAGATCCATGACAATCTGCCTTTTGTCCACATTTTCAGTATAAACCTTGACCCCGTTGACCCTCAGGGGCTACACCGCAATACAGAAAACCATTATGGAAATTGCATCACTCTCTACATCCATCAGTACAACACAGCTCCACCCCTTCCAAACCCCCACATGGTTAGGACAAGGTCAACCCCTCTCCTGACCCTGCATGGAAACTATTTATGAGGTAAGCATATGTCTCAGCGACGTGCATGTATGTTCAGATTCAAACTCCGACACACCCTTGCCAGCTGTCCCCTGGCACCTGCTGCTAGTAGCCTGTTTTTTCACTACTGAAACAACACATGACAAGACGAGTGCCTGTGAGAAGCATGCAGGACCGCTAAGAGATGCTCACTTTGTCTCCTATGTCGATCTTGCTGAAGCAGAAAGTGCTGAGGTGGGAGCTGGACTCTTTGACCGCAGGTTCGATTGTCTCACGAAACAGTTTCTCCACAAACTGGCAAATGTACGGCCACATCTGTTTCACCGTCTAAGAGAATCCAAAAAAAGAACTGAAAAGAACTGAAGAGCAATTACAGTTTACTAGAGTAAAACATGCACATGTATGTTTGGTAAATTTATTGAGATATTAATGTCACTAGATCAGCTTTTTTTTGTATGGTGCATACCACCCTTCACCCACCCTGCGCAAGTTCATGTCATTTAAACTGCTTTACATATTAATGACAACTGAATAAAATAAAAAAAACAACATAAATAATTCAAAAGCCACATAAAAAAAAAAAATATATATATATAGCAATGTTTGCATTTTGATATGACTAAACCATGCAGTGCCAGATGATAAAATAATTTTGAAATCAATGGAAAACTAACATCTAGTGTAAAGACTTAAACTTAGCTCTAATTATCCAGGTCTCAGTCCAGTCTTATTCTGGACTAATTGAAGGTGATTTATTATATCCTTTAACGGACCACAAAGGAGCACATTACAGTAGTCTAACCTGCCAGCTATAAACCTGTGCATAAGTGTCTCAGTATTCCCTAAAGAAAGACATATCCTCCCTTTAGAGATATACTTCAGATCATAAAATGCCCTGCACGTGAGCTCTGAAATTCAAAAATCCCTCCCAGGTTGTTCCCCTCTCGGCTTGGGGTGAATCCCAGTGTATTAAGTCTGGCAGCTAGGTTCTCTCTCTAAGGCTTTGAACCAATGATCACTTCCTCCGTTTGATCCTTTTTTTCATATCTGACATCCAGGCATTTATATCAGAAATACACTTAAAAAGTGAGTCTGTTGATCCAGTGTCATCAAAAGACATAGACACATAGATATGAGTATCATCTGCACAACTGATGCTACTGAACCAACTGAACCGATGTAGTGCTGTCAATGCACTGTGATTTCTCCTGAAAAAACCTGAATAATAATTTTAGTTTAGCATTTGAGCTTAAAAAACTGCTTAGCTGATTAAAAAATCCCAAAAATATAATTAATCCAGATTTAGACTTAGTGGGAAGACACGATAGACAAGATGTCAGGCAAGAAGTCAGTCTGCAAGGAGACAAGATAGAAAGACTGTAGATAGTAATTTACTCTGGCAAGGATGTCTTCAGAGGCAAAACTAAAAATAAAAAGGGGATAGGAATTGGGTCAAGGAAAATATTGCTGCTTCATACAAATGCTCCTTTCAACACATGAAATTTTGATGTCTATGTCGAGATCATGTAATTTATGCTTGAGAGTGCTTCAAAAATTTAAATGTGGATTCAGAAGGGTTAATGCATTTCATAGTGCCAAAGAAACAGGGCTGCATGTTAGATCCACTGTACTGCAGTGTGGTAATATTAACAGGGCCAGTGGGAAGAGCAGAGAGCAGAAAGGCGACTGGCATCCCATTTACTTCAGTTTTCACTAAACAAAAAGCAAAGCTTCATTCAAGCAAACACATTTAGGAGGCAGATGCTGAATACTTTACCTTGTTTAGCCACTCCACTCGCTCTACGTCTGGGAAGTGCACCTACAATGGAGGAAACAGAGCAGGTCATCTTCATGTTTCAATACTTACAATGTATGTATGTTTAAAAGCAAACGTGTCAGTCAATATAGTGATTTGTTCTGACAATATTTTAATTAAACATTTAAAATTGTCATCAGCAAAATCAAAAGGTTGAATTTGAATCTTTGAATTGAATTTTAAAATTTAAATTAAGTTAAAATAACCATCAAAAAAGTGGGGAATTGCGGAACAGTGTTGCTTGTCTGGATTCAACTTGTCCTATTCTGAAAATACAAAGGTGTAAATTAAAGTTAAATTAATTTATTTGGCGAAAATCTATTTAAAGACCAAAAGCTTTTTTTCAAACTGAATATAGGTACAATCCCTAGAAACTGATGTTCAGTAAAATGTCAAAAAGCTTTAAAGCTAAAGTCGTCAATACTGAAAAAGAAAAACAGCTTGAAGATGGCATATTTCTTCCAGCCATTCAAAATATTAGAGCAAACCTGGAACCACTTTGATTATACCATCATTACTGTTTGATTGTGTTTTAGAGAGAATAGGTGTTTCAGGGGTGTTTTAATATGGAGCTGTTGTTTTAGTAAAAAAGAAAGAAAATGAAAAGGTTCATGTATTGATTGTGAGACTTTTCTTTTTTAAGATCATTGACATCAGTGAAAACTGATGAAAATCTTTTCCTTCACATTTTGAGTGTAAGCAGTGCAGTCACATAATTTGTGTTGTTACACCAATACTAATGGATTTACAGAATATTGGATATATTAAGTGTGTTTGAAATGTTACTGAACATTAAATAATTCTAATACCATATTTAAAATGCAATTTAGGTGCTTAGCTGAATCTTAAGTAGCAGACCTATTTGCTTACCACAACTGTGATGATATGAGATTGATCTGCAGTTTGACTAATCTTCCTGAACGAGCAAAGTAAATCGAGCATTGATATAACATGAGCTAAAGGAAATGCCTGCAATAAAGTCAATCTTGTGCACAATTGTGTGCAACCATGCAGACACCACCTTAATAAATTACAGATAAACGACTCGCACTAAATTCAGGGTTACTGCAAATGTATTCAATCAAACTTAAGACCTTTTTAAAGCCTAAACAAACAATAAAATACAATTTTCTCACATATTAATTCAGGCACTTCATATGTAAAACATATGTATATGTATATGCCATATGTATAAAATATGTATTTTTATTCTCAGAAAATTATCATCATCTCAGTAGTGTCAAACAGGGCTGAGACTTAATAAGACAGCTAAGAACCCAAAGGTATACTTTGGTTAGTAACCAGTGCAGTGCATTTTTTTTTAATAAAACATGGGATTATGTAATATTTTCACTGTACAGATGACAGGGTGATATTAAGTAAAAGTAAACCTTTGCTGTCAGCTGTTTATGCTTTTATTCCATTGTCCTCATTATGAGTTATTTTATTAACTTTAATTTTAAGTATTCCCAGCATTAAAAAATCCTTTTTGCTTTCAGGTGTTATATGGACATATAACGTGAGGCGACCACTGCTCTGACTCTACGCCACAACATCCCAGTCCTTTATAAAAGAATATAAACACAGCCCAGAACTATAGATTCATTTCTTTCTCTACACATAGAACAACATTTGAAAATCAACTGCTCATACTTTTCATTTCTATCAGAAACTGAAATGTCCCTACAATGCAAATTTTCTATGATTAGAACAGAGTCTGAAGTATGTTATATAAACGAGGAGACAGTTGGGAGACTAGCTATGTTGTTTGGACTGGAGACAGTGGCACTGGAAAAAAGACAGTCGGCAGAACTTGAGGGGGCAGAGATTTTCATTGTGAGTGGCGAAGATAGACAGGATTAGGAATGAGTGTATTCGAGTAAGAGAGAGAAGACTTATATGGCTGGGCGTGCAGAGAAGAATGCTAAGGATGGAAGAAGAGGTTACACCTTATTCCAGGTGCAAGTCCACTAAAGCTTCGATTGTTGCTTCTAGCTATATGTTGAATTATTTTCTTTGAGTTTATTAAATATCTGTAGCAGCAGCAAAATCAGCACAGATAACTTCTTAAATTATTTGTGATTATTAACTTTTCCCAGCACAGAGTCAGGATCAGTCAGAATGTAACAGCAGATTGTATTGTGAACTTTTTTACAAGCTGTCCTCGTGTTCTGATGTCAGCATATTTTACTTTTACTGTCGGTCTAAGTAAATATCTCAACTGTTTGCTGTGTAAAGTGAATTTGTTTATTACAAAGTCTCACTGTTTTAGCAGAAGTGATATTATTGTGTGCATAATTCTGACATTACTTCTCTAATCTTTACCATAAAAATCAGAACATGGACAGGATGGTTAGTGTTTAAACAACTAAGAAGTGAAATGTAACGAAAAACTGAAGATGTCTCATGAGTAAAAATAAGACATTTAAAACTTTTAAGACCTAAAAATAAAATGTATTCCTTAATGTCAACAGTAAGCTGAAGTGATGCAACTGGCTGGAGTGCTGGCTGGTGAGATATGACATGTAGTGTGACAACTACAAGGGGCAGCACTATTCCTCACAGAGGCAGCAAATGTGCCTAAACAGCATTCACGTCAAACTGTGAATAAAGCAGTGACAAGAGCGAGACAATGGAGAGACGAAAGTTCAAGTTAATATGACAGATTCAGCCCAACAATTTTATTATGAGCTGCAAATAATATCATCTGGAATAGACACCAGCAAGGTTTTATTATTTCATCTGACAGAGTGACCTTTTTCAGAAAATTCAGGAGACCTAGTGGATGAGTCACTTGATAGAATATGTTTATAAGTGAAGCACCTGAATTATTCAGACACAGCCGTCCCCGCTGTGTTGCTGTAAACTGAGAAGGGGTTAGTGCCTATATGTAATTAACAGTCAGTCTTGGTTTTAAATCAAAGAGGGCCAAGCTCACACAGTTTGAACTGCCTGTAATCAGAATGCAAGATGTAAGTCTCAAAACAAGTCTAACCTAGGCTTTAATTAATTTTATCTTGTCAACAAGTTCCACAAAACTGTATTATGTCAGCCAAAAACAAATATTTTACAGTTATTAGCTCATTAAATTTGATAGGCTTAACATAAAATATTTGCTTTCAAATGACATAATTCAATTTTGTGGTACCTATTGACAAGTAAAAGTTAAGTTAGTTTTCATCAGGACCAATCAGGACCTGAATTCAAGTTAAACTGATATCCTGACAAAGTCCCAAACTCACATCTACAAACAAAGGAGAAATGGTGTTTTGATTCAGCCGACCACAAAATGCTGAGAACACTGTGTGTTTGTTCAGCAGTATATTGGTGTCTCTGCTTGTGACCCATATGACAATAAAAAATGAAAGATTATCTGCACAAAAAAAGTGTGACAGCTGTGTCGGAGCACAACTTCATTAAAAATGAAAAACCTCCCTCACATTTGCTTGCTCTACTTAATGTTGCTACTTATTTATTTTGTCATTGTCATTAATTTTCCCTGACCAACAGCTATGCACTTGCCAGTTCTTTGGGTGCTAATCCAAAACTCACACATAACTTCAGCATTCAGAAAGACAACAGTGTCGGTGAGGTTTTATATTAACTAGAGGCTGTACAGTGCCTATAAAAATGTTTTCATCCCACTAGAAAGTTTTCACCTGTAGTTTTTTTACCACATAGATTCATCGTCAATTTGATTTGGCTTTTTGACAAAAACCTAAAAAAAATACTCTTTTGTGTCAAAGTGAAAATACATCTGTACAAAATATTATGAATACATTAATAATACAAAACTGGAAGTGTCCATGCCCCTTCAGAGTAACTCACTTAAATCATATCTAGTAAAGCTAGTTATGATTTATGCGATTTTATTTTAACCACCTGAATGCAGTGATTGTAGTAGTATCAGGATGGTTCAGTTAAGGGTTAATCAGCATCCTGACCAATAACTACCACAAGAGGACAAAAGAACACTCCAAGAAACTTAGCAAGCTGTAAACTGAGAAGTGATTGTAATGTTTTATCCTGCACTCACTTTTTTACTGCCAGTAACTACAAGCAGTCAGTCAAATAACCTGCAGTCAATAATAAAATGAGTAAATGTATTTCACTTTCATTTCTGTTGTTGACGTAACAACCAGAACATTACTTTTCCTGTTCTGTTAATGTGAGAAGCTACTGCACCAGCCAGCGACTGACTCACTCTGAATACACCTGAGGATACAAAGTGAAGCAAAGGAGGAGTGCACTTTAGCAACATAAGTTTGGAAAATGGGACCTGGCCACTAAAACGTGTCGTGATAAAGCATTGCCATCTCTATTAAGACTCACCTCTGTCAAGTGTGGAGAAACTGATGCTGGCCAAGATTTAAAAGCTGTGTAACAAGTGAACATCCCTGATGACAGCACAGTATCAATGCACTGATATGCGTTCAGCTTCTCAGTCTGAAGGATGCTAATCGATCATTATGATCACTCTGAAGGGTGATTTCCTGTGATATCAGTGCACAGCCGCTACAGGCCTCTTAATTTTATAAACCACAGGCAGTTCTGAGGTCAATAATACCTCTTCCATTTAAGTGATACGCTCCTGCTCTTCGCCACCTAGCCCCATTAAGTACCCTGAATGCATCCTCAGCCATGTGTCAGCAGAACAAGCTTTTAACTGCACTCAAAACCAGAGGCTGCACAGAGCATCAACTTGAGCTGTGATTCTGGGGGGAATTTGATGTAGAAAATGTTGGATTTGCAGTCAGCTAAGATTTAGGTCCTGCTTGAGTTTGAGGTCCACTTAAGCTGTACTTCGTGGGTGCAAGAGTATTGAAAGCAAGCTCAACCATTTCCTTAGTGACTCACAAACCGGAGCTCTGAAACTCAGGGGTCCTTAAGAAGGATTTTGCAAAAACAAAAAGTACGAATTAATTCTGATTTCTATTTCAGAATATACCTATCAAATACATAATCTAAATGATAACTACATAATAACTGCACGGCCTCTTAAAGCTGACTAGAAGCATTCATGTCGAAGTCAGACAGTGTACTGTGAAATGCAACAACTCCTTCCTGTCACCTTCAAAAACAGCAGTTCTGAGAAAAGTCACACAACATACGGCAAAGTGACAGAAATGATGAATTGCGCTCCCAACAAATCTGCTCTGAGAGGAAACTCTCCCCAAAGTTAATCTTTAAATACATCTATAAAACCATATTACGCTGTAGCAGTATCTACTGTGTACTGGGACTGCTGATGGTCCCTGATCAGGT
Source organism: Helostoma temminkii (assembly GCA_900302695.1). Lineage (NCBI taxonomy): Eukaryota > Metazoa > Chordata > Actinopteri > Anabantiformes > Helostomatidae > Helostoma > Helostoma temminkii. The sequence continues at coordinate 126,135 of OMLM01003568.1, forward strand.
CCCATTAGATTCCAAACAACACAACTGTTAACCCTGACAAGGATAAGTCAAGAACTCCTGTGTTGTCTATATCTTTAGTTGCAGTAATGGAGTGAGTTACTACAACAGAGATAGCAGTCTGGGTCCCAAAATAACAGGGACTATGTGGGTATGTTTCCTTTCCAGCTTGGTGTCTGGTTTACCATTGAACACTGCTGAATTTAGACTGAGCCTCGGTCTAATGTCACTGTGGGGGGCACAGCTGTCTCATCACAGCTTTACAGTTCAGTTACTCTGCTCCTCCTGCTTTTGTCAGCTGATTGTTTTTCCTGGAAACTCAAAAATACGGTTCAGGAATATACCACATGCTCTACGGAGAAACAGCTCGGCTTGGATGAGAACTGGGACTTACCCATGGTGGTAAATCAGAGGTCATAATGCTCTGACTGACACTCCTCTCCTCCTGTTCAAAGAAAGACAGAGCTCGGCTCAGTCTGCTGTGCTTCCCACCTGTGTTTTTCTTCCACCAGAAAAAGATAACAAGTCCAATCAACAACCAACTCAAACTAAACTCAAAATACCCCAGTGCGTAAATGGGGAAAATAAGAACAAACGTTTTAGCAAAGTGAACCCAGGTCTGGGTCAGCTCGCTGGTGGAGGATATCGGGGTATCATCGGATACGCTCCCCGCTGAACGATGGGGAAAGTCGGCGCTGGGCTGAACGGTGTGTCCATTCTCCTTAGGTGAGGCAGGGCTCGCATTGTGTGAATGGGCTCCTCGTACAGCTGTCATGTTGTCTCTTGACATGTCTCCGTGTCCGGGTGGACCGTCTTCAAAGTGTTATAAATGCGGATAAGGTCGGAAGATTCGGTTTCCATGTGCGAATGGACCGATGCGGTTCCTCCGGAAAGCCTGTTGGCTCAGCTGCACACCAGCCCATCGCCTCCTGGGGAGTCGCTACCTTTAACTACTACAGCTAACGCTATGACCACAACCTTAGGACTGCATTCCCTTAGTTAAATAGGTCTTTCAGTCCACAGTGCGGTCGCTCTGCCTCCACAGTCCACACAGAGGAGTGATCATTTCCAAAGGCGCACAGGGACCCAGCTCTGTGCGCTCCCAGAGGCACACGTAGGACAGGTAAAAAGAAAAATGGCGCCATCTGGTGATAAAAAAGTATCTTGTTATTCCCAATAGTTGCAAGGTAATACTAGTGTATCTCAAGAAATTATACAATTATTCTAAAGTTCATTCATTTCAGTAATACAGATCACAAAGTGAAACAGTGTTATAAATATCACAAGCGTTTATTTCTTTTAATTTGGATTATTATGGCTTACAGTTAATGAAAACCCACAGTTCAGGATCTCAGAAAATTACAATATACATAAAATATAATTACACATTACATGGTATAACTGTGCTTGACTGGCCAAACTCTCCTGACCTAAGGAAGATGAGAGACACCAGACCCAACAGTGCCGGTGAGCTGAAGGCCTCTATCAAAGCAACCTGGGCTAACAACCATGCCACGACGCACTGATGCAGTAATGTATGCAAATGGAGACCTGACCAAGTACTGAGTGCATATACTGCACACAGACACGCTTGTCAGCCAGCATTTCTGTATTAAAAATCCTTTATTGGTCTTATAAGATCCTGAAGTTTGTGTTTTCATAAGCTGTAAGCCATAATAATCAAAATTTAAAGAAATACACGCTTTAATTTTACTTGACTTTTTTAATTACTGAAAAAAAATCAATATATTCTAATTTCTTGAGATTCACTAGTATATGGCCAAAGTACTTGTGTATTAAAATACATACAGATAACACACACAAGTAAACAAGTTAAAATATGAAGCTAAGATAGACGAGCACACATAAATCAGTCAACACAAGACTGTTATTTATTTAACCTATAACAATAAACCAAATGAACCAAAACTATCAGCGACGGACGCATATATTCAGTTGTTATAGTCTATTAAACAACGTTTTAAGTTTTTTAAGGTTCGATAAAAATAGATATTCATTTATAACTACATAACGTCTGAAGTGTTCTGTTACCGACTAATAAGTCTGCTGTCAAATTCCTAGAAATGGGTAGTGCGATCTCCGTGGTAACTGCGCATGTGCAGTTGTCGGCTTACAATGGTGTCGTAACCTAGTTGGTTTAAGTGGATTTGGTTTGTTGTCTGAAAAAAAATCTTATGAACATGAAACATCTGTTTTTAGAAAAAGAAAAAGAGACCAAAGACACATACTCACGTTACACACGTTTGACGGTTGCTATGACAACTGGATGTTGATGCCAGCGATTGCTCTGTTACCGATTAATAAGCCTGTTGTCAAGCCGAAGTGACGCGATCTCCTTGGTTTTGAGTAACTGCGCTTGCGCAGAAGGAGATTTACCATCATGGCGGCGTCGTTACAAAAATATGAGCTAAAGAAGAAACTCTAATATTAATTACACTAGTGTGAATATGCATAGCGGCAAGGTAATCTGTGCTGTTACTGTACGTTAGCCGAAGTAAAGAAATTATTTAGAAATATATATATTGTGGTGGTTGTGGCAGTTAACCAAACGTTAGTTAGCTTAAGAAATAACGTTGCTTAGCGTAACTAGCTAGTTGATTTTCATGAATTTGGTTGGTTGTAAGAAAAGACGTTTATTGTCTTAAAATGGCAAACAATTTTGTGATAAAAAACATTTGTTTGTTTAGAAAATAACCAAGGAAGACACATGGAGACCTGCTGATCTGAAAAGATACATCAGGGTAAGTCTATGAGAGTTTGAGAAGTACTCCAGAAAATGATGAGTTAAGCCAGATTTACATAAAAAGAGAAAAATACATTTAAATAATATAATTAATGACATTCTGTCCCTTTAGGAGGAAGGAAACAGTGATGATTATGTAAGGATGCAACATAACAATGAGAGAAGGTATCGGGGTGGGGAATCCAAAGAAAGACAATACGGAGACCCAGAGAAGGAGTCCAGAAGAGAGAAAGAAAAACACAGGGAACAGGACACTACAAGAGACAGACAAGCTGAAGACAGGAAAGACAAATATGTAGACCATAGGAAAGAGGGCTCACAGGACAGGAGAGGTGGTAAGGAAAGAGATGCTAGAGATGAGAGGGATAAGGAGAAGAGAAGAGAAAGAGAAAGACTGGTAGAAGAAAACAAGTACAGTGATAATTACAGAGAGAACAGAGATAGGAGGAGGGATAGAGAGGAAAAACATAAGGAGAGGGACAAGGAAAGAGATAAGGAGAAAGAGAGGGTAAGAGATAGAGAGAGATTCAAGGCGGATGATCGGGACAAAAGGAGGGAAGAGAGAGACAAGGAAAGACAAAGAGAAGAAAGAGACAGAGAGCACAGGACTGAGAGAAGGAGACACGAGGAGAGTGGGGAAGGAGGGAGAAATCGGACAGAAAAATATGATAGAGAGCAGAGAGAAAGGCATCGGGAAAGAGACAGATACAAAAATGAATATGAAGAAAAGATGAATGAAAAAGAAAAACATGAGAGACATGGAGACAGAACGCATTCAGAATGGAAAGGGGAAAGAGGTAAAATACTTAACGTGTACACCATATTTGCCCCATTTACAAAATTTGGGTGTCTATATGATTTTATTATTTTTATGTGTATGATTTCAGAATACAGAGAAGAACATGGAAAACAAAAAGAGGAAAGAGAAAGGAGACATAAAGAGAGAGGACATCATGTAAGCATTTATATTATTAGCTGTCCCAATCTGTCCCAATCTTGTATTTGCAAGAGTAATCCAAAATTTTGTATTTGGATTACATTTGTGACTGGACTGGGTTAACATGCAGGACTTGTATCAAAATGCCCATTGAATTTTATTTTTATTTCCAGGAAGAAAAGCAGAAGCATGACAGTGAATCCAGGGGGTATAGAGACTCAAAAGGATTAGTCGATGAGGTCAGGCACCATCGTGGTGACAGAGGGCAAGCAGAAAAGGACAAAGAGAGAAGGCACAGAGAGGAAGAAGACCCAGAAAGAAAACGCAGAGAGAGAAGGCACAGAGAGGAAGAAGACCCAGAAAGAAAACACAGAGAGAGAAGGCACAGGGAGGAAGAAGACCCAGAAAGAAAACGGAGCGAAAGAAGGCGCAGAGAGGAAGAAGACCCAGAAAGAAAACACACAGAGAGAAGACACAAAGACAAGCAGGAAGATGAACCACAGAGAAATCACAGAGACAGAACCAGCTCCAAGAGAACATCATCATCTAATAAAAGTCACATGTATGAGACTAATTTAGTAGAGACGG